>PVLD010003603.1:0-139672 GCA_004027595.1 Dinomys branickii
GGGGAGGGAAAGAAAGGAGGAGAGGGAAGAAGAGGGGAGGGGAGGGGAGGAGAGAGCCAGGGCCTATTAGAGCACGGGAAGCACTTGCTGTCATCCAGGGCTGCACAGAGGTACTGCCTAGAGAATTAGAACCTTCTGATGTTGAGGTCACACGCTCAGAGATTCTGACTTTTCACTGGTTTGCACAGTGACAGCTGAGGACTGAGGGCTCCCAGGTGACTCTCAGGTGCTGGGGTTTGAGAGTCAGACATGAAGCGCCAGCACAGGGCCAGCACTGTGTGCCACTGCCAACCTGCTATCATCAAGCGGGCGGGGGCAGGGACGCAAACTGGGGGACACCTAAAGGGGGCAACCAGAAACATTAAGAAAAAAACATAAAACAAATGGGGAAAGAAAAGTGAGGAAGCATACTAACCACACACATTGCCCACGGATACAAATGGAGACTCAGTGTTTTCTTATTTTTCCAAAACCAAGTCTACATTTTTTATGGGAAACATCCCAGTGTTTAAATGTGGACTCTTATTTAAAAAAAAAAAATTATAAGAGGGCTGGGCATAGTTGGTGCACTTCTGTAATCCCAATACTTGGGGGGCTCATAAATTTGAGGCCAGCCTGAGGTACATAGCAAGACTCTAGTTCAAAAAGAAATGATCGACAAATAGTAGCTGTGCCTGACACGTACACAACACACCTTTGGGCCTGGCACGCTGACTTCACTGCGGCAATCCATGGCCACGAAGGAGGCGTGGTATCCAGCCATGACCATGACCATGACCATGACCGCGGGCAGAGACCACACGTTCACCTGGGGGGAAGTGAGCTGCCTGCTCATCCTCAGTGTCCGGGGACACGATGCACGTCTCCAACCACTTGTTCCAACCAGCTCTGGGACAGAGGGCTTGTTTTTTCCTTGCCTTTCAGGGCGACACAGCTTGATCTATACCTGGCATCCTGTGCAAGGCACAGAGCGCCAGGAAGTGCAGATTTCCCAGCTGAGAGGAGAGCGGGTAGCCGGAGGAAGTGGGTGGAAAGGCGGGTTATGTATCAAATGAGAAACCTGGCAGCTCGCTCTTCGGGTTTGGTTTTTTCTCTTTTGTTTTTCTCGCCAACCGAAAGCACTGTGGAGAGTCAGCACCCTCTGTCTTTGGAGGGCCTGAAGCCCTGTGAAATGTCTTTCAGGGTTAAACCTGGGCATGGAGATAAACAACCTCCTTCTTTGTCTTCTCTCACTTCAAACACTTTTTAGGAGAGGAATGATCTGAAATGCTCTCAGGCAACTGGCACAATGGGAGTAACCGGGAAAGTGGCAATTAGGGGAGTCCTGTTGCCAAGGAGAGGAGAGAAGGAGGGTGGGAGGGCAGGAGAGGAGGCAGGAGCTCGTTTCAGTTTATTCCCCACTACCCGGCTGTGTGGTCTCCTGGCTAATCTTGCACCATGAGTCAGTGGGATGCAGGTATTCAGTGACCAAAGGCCCAGGTTAGGAGAAGCAGTTCATTCACAGTTTGGGTGCTGCTCTCTAGCTTGGGCGCTTAACCCAGGTGGCCTGCAGGCCTGTACCTCCTCCTGTCCTGACCTCTCCCCCTCAAAGACTGTGGGGTGACAGGCCAAGGCAGCAGGAAAATCCACCCAGATGGGCCTCTAGACTGCCCACCGGGTTGACATTTAGAGCACCTCAGCACCAAAGTTCCTCAGCCCCATCCCGGGCGGGTTGGCTGACAAGGGACAGCCCACACTGGCTGTTCTGGCCGCAGCAGAGAAAGGAGACAACAGAAGACAGGGACGGGCTCGTGGTCAAGGTGAGGCACACCAGGCCTCTGCAGCCCAAGCTCTGCACAGCTCCTCAGAGCCTGCTGGGAGCCGGTGCAGAGGAAGGTGGTGCCACAATGTGAGAAGAGCAAGAGCAACAGCCAATCCTGCGGAGACCCGTGCGCTCCCGGACCCAAATGAGCCTGACAAACTCCATCACCCTGCAACCAAAAGAGCTAATGGAAGAACTGATGAACCTCAGGACTGCTGGATATTTGTGAGGAGCCATATGCCTTCATTCCGCTACGTCTGCATGCCCATGTGCCATTAAATAGGAGTCCAATTTCAATTCCCAGGAGCTTTGACTTGATCAAAGAGCCCCATGTCACTCACGGATCTTTGCTCCCATGTCCCGACCCAGTTAAGGGTCTGATCTTGCAACTTTCCTTATCCATGTCTCTTGGACTTTGACCATGCTGTTTCCTTAGCCCGGAGATGCACACTCAGCCTTCAAGGCCAAGCTTGCACCTCATCTTTTCCTTTCCTTGTTTTTCCTCTCCTCATCTTTTCTGAAAAGCCTTTCTTGACACTCCCGGAAGAGTTAGGTACACTGGCTTTTTCCTTTTTGTGGTGCTGGAGATCGAGCTCAGGGCTTCGCGCATGCTAGACAAGCACTCTGCCACTGAACCATGTCCCTGTCCCTGTCCCTTTTTATTTTATTTTGAGGTAAGTCTTGCAAAGTTGCCCAAGGCTGGCTTCAAACTCGTGATCCTTCGGCCTCACCCTCTAGAAAACATGGGATCCCAGGTGTACACCCTGGGCTGGGCAAGTGCCCTAGTTTCTACATCACAGCCCCACCCTTCCTGTCCTTCTGTGATGGCACTTAGCCTGCTGCATCGTCATAAGCCCGTTGTGCTGCTCTTGCTCCCACAGAGAGCACGCACTGACTGTGTCTCACCTACCCTTATGCCTGTCTCCCTGGTGCCTGGCACTGAGCAGGCAGGCTCAAAGGGTCGATTTTTAAGAACAGTCCTGGGCCGAGGATATAGTTCAGTGGTACGGCGCCTGCCTGGCAAACACAAGGTCCTGAGTTTGATTCCAACAACAACAACAAAACGGGAAACTATCAAGAATAGTCTTAATATTTAGCAGTTCTTCCCTCAACAGGTGACGCCTCTTGTGCTCTTGAGCCCAGAAGCACCATGTGAGCAAGCCCAGCTTCCTTGCTGGAGGATGACAGGCAATGGGAGGAGACTAAAATCACCCCAATGGATGTCCAGCCAGCTGCCTGGTGGCACAGCAGCCCACTGCCACAGGTGAGGGAGCCCAGCTGAGAGCAGGAGAGCCTGGGCCATCAAAACAGCCCAGGAAAACCCAAACTGCTGATCCACAGACTCAGGAATTAAACGCATGGTTACTGTTTTCACAAACTGAAGTCTGGAGTAATGTGTGACACAGAGCTGACGGACACGCTGACAAGTGACAAAGGGGGGACAAGTCTTTCTGCCAGTTATCACTTCATCCAGGATTCACACCTGGAACTCCGGAGGGAAAGAGGAGGAGGAGGTCTCAGAATCCTGATTCACTACCCAGAGCCCCCAGTAGTTTCCGAGAGAGTCACCTCCTCCCGTCCCTCACCAGAGACACATTTACCTCCTTCTTCTCCCGTGAGCAGGACCGGCTTTTCTCAGCCTTTTGCAGAGTCTGACCTGTAGTGGTTCAAAAGCAGAGGTAGAGATTAAGGCTGTTTTGGAACAGCAAGTTTACCATCGTAAAAGCTTTTTATTTGCAAACTGAATAGACAGGACCAATCGTAATCAAATGATTTAAAGAAAATGTAGCCTATTATTATAATGGGGAAATGGCACACATTTGAAATAGACCAATGGAAAGGAAAATGGTAATTCATACACTCGTGTTATTTGACTATAATGAAGAAAGCTCCAGCCCTTTAATCTGGAACATTATCTGCACTCTGAAAGGGCTGACGGACTGTAGTTTTCCCAGTCGAATTACATTTCTATTAAATTGTTTGGAATTATATAAAATGCCTTCCACAAAAATGCCTTCCACTGCAAGAATACACATAAACTCTGATGAGTGCGGACCAACGCACTGCACCAAACCCCCAATCTCATGGCACAGGTGACGGTGCAGATGTGAATTAGCGGTAATCACCCACATTTCACATAATGGGCAATTTCAGAGAGAATTGTTGCTCAGAAAACCTGAAGACTAACGTTTGAAAGTATGCGTAAATTCAACAGAGAGATATTATAATGTTTAAATATGCTGTTTCAAATGCAGTTTTCCCAACTTTTATGGATTGTCCACTATAAAAGAATTCCTTGATGGAAGATTATTAATCCAAGTGCTATGGTTCTAAAATATAAAACTGGAGTCACCCCATCATGTCAGTGTAGCTCCTAAACTGCCCCATCTCGCACCCAAGGGGCTGTGAGAAATGTCACAGCCACCTGTCCCAGTAGGGAGGAGCGCTGAGAAGGCAGGAACAAGACAGTGACAAAATACCTAGGGGCAAGAGATGGGGACTGGGCCTCAGGGGAAAGACCTTTGTCTTTGGACCGGTCTCTTCTGGGGTGTCTACACGTGTGAGGAGCAGAAGAGATCACAGCTGGCGACAAAGCCCAAGGGAAGATGCTCTTGCCTTCCCTTGGGCTGGGAAAGCAGAAATAGGGAAAGAGCAGAAACTCAAGGATGAACCTCTGGCAACCGGCAAACTCTGGGGTCAATGCAGAAAAAGCCTGCAAAAGGAGGACAGCTGGAGAACAAGCAGGAGAGTGTGGATTGTAAGGTGTCATGGTGTGGTGGGTATCTTTTTAGTTATCTGATGCTGTAGTTTGCATCTTGAACGGCGCCCTAAGGTCCATGTGTTAAAGGCTTGAACCCCACCCCATGATGCTGTTGGGGGGTAAAAGAACATGAGGAGGCAGGCCATGATGGAAGGAAAATGGGTCATGGGAAGCATGCTCCTGTAGGGGACTGAGAGACCCTGGTCTCTCTCTTCCTTTGTCTTTCATTCTGACCATGAGATGATTGGTTTTGCTGTGCTATGTGCTCCCTCCATAATATGCTGCTCATCGCAGGCCCAAAAGACAATGGGCCAATTGACCATGGACTAAAACTTCCAAAACCGTGAACCAAAATAAACCTTTTCTAGTTTTATGTAGATTATCTCGGGTATTTATTACAGTAATGGAAAGCCAACAATACTTCTGCTCGGCTCAAAATGACGCTCCGAAGTCTCTTCTCTTTTCCTCTCCTCCCATTTACAGCGCAGGACCTAGGGCAGCCATGATTGTACTTCACCCTATGCCCCAATCCTTAGTGCTGTACTGCGAACAAAGCCCTGCTCCAGCCACAGCCAATCAAAATCCCAGCCCAGGAATACGGAAGGGGTTTGAGACAGAGGAGAGGGAGGAATAGGGCTAACCCCAGGTGCAGGCTGTGATACTGTGGGTGGGCACCAGGCACCTGCTTGGAGACAGACTAACAGAAATACCAGGGGTAACAGGACAGAAGGAACAGACCTGAAATTGACCACATGCCTGCCTTTGTGATCCAGAGACACTCACTTAGAACCACTTACTCTTAGTGTGTGTGCTTTGTTTTTCACCTTAAGACAAAAACATAGGGGTGAGAAAGAGCCCAGAACAATGTGCCACTGTGGTGTGGGGTGCTGACAGTGCGGGCATGGGGGATATTTGGGAACTTTGCTGTCAGCTTAAGAATGCTCTAAAAATAAATCTTATTAATTTAAACACATACACAAAACAGAGTCCAGGATTTAGGGATCAGGAGATCTGGCTACTGGGTCTAGTTAGTCATGATCTCCTGAAGCCTATGCTGTAGGACACGAGCTAGAAAGAACCGCTCCTGGAAACCCTCAGCTACCCCCGGTCTGGCTGTCAGCCCTCAGGCTGGCCAAAGATGCATCTGTGATGCATCAGGTAATCAGTCAGTCCACACAATGCAGAGTTGGAAGGTGGGACAGAGCTGGAAGGGACAGCGCAGGCTGGAGGCCAGGGCTGCTGATAACATCTCAGCCACAGGAGCAGAGCTGAGGCAAGTGAGATACTGGAGTGCTCGGCAGGGACCAGAGCAAGGGGAGGGAGCAGGGTGGCGCACAGAGCCAGTCCAGGGGCTGATATGGCCGCCCAGGCCCGGGCGAGGCCCTTCCACTGCTGGTCACACTGACTCCTGGGGATCTGGTCTTGGAGATAGTTGACCAGCCAAAAGGATTTCTCTGGGCCATGATTGCCCAATTGCTTGTTTTACTTGAGAGTTATATTTCTAGGTTTGCTTTCTATCTCCTAAAAAAATTCTGTCACACCAATAAAGAGCAGTAAGAAAAAAAACCATTAAGGTGGACCATAAAAACAAAATATTAATACAGAGAACACAGAGCTTAAGTACTGATATTTGAAAGCAAATCTCTCTACTGGAGTTAATTAGAAGCATCTTCACTCATTAAATTGGAAAATAACTTGCTTATTTTCTGATGAAGATAATTCACTCTAATTATGAGCATTTGTTATCTAACCTCCCTTCCCGAATGGCTGGCCCCATCCCTGTTCCCCCGTCCACACCCCAGAGCCTCTCCCTCTTCCAGATAGCTTGATGCAGTGACAGCTGCTTCTTGCCAAGGACAGGAGGGATGTAACCATGTTCCACTGTGCCTGTCTCCTGCACTTAGCATCTCTGAGCATCTTCCTATGCACATCTCATTTACTCTCACAACAACTCAAGGAGAGAAGTGGAAGAAGGTGACATTAATATCCAGATATGCTGCTTGCAAAATTAAAGGCGTGTTGCTCTGCGTATTGCAAGGTGACCTGCCCGCATCAGCTGCGAGGCAATAAATAAGACTGGATGTAAATGACACGCGTGTACTTTGCTGTATAGAACAGATGTGTGCCTAGGGAAAAGAAAAGAGAAGTGACAGCATTGAAGTTTTGTGGATATAATACTATTCTTCTGCCCATGATTTCAGGAAAGGTTTGTCTGCACTTAGGATTTATGTTCAGTGGCTAGAAGGTTCTGACACTTCAGTTTTACTTTCCTCTAGATGCAGCTAGTATTCACTGCTGTCATTTAGAGGGGAGTCACATCTTCCTGGGATGTTAGTTTCTGATGTCATTGGACAAGGGAAAATCAATGTCAAAACTACCCTTGAAAAAGAGCCTTATGCCAACCTGTCTCAGTCACTTTCTCATCCCTGGGACACAATACTCCACGCTCACAATGTAAAGGAAGAGAGTTCATTTTGCCTTACAGTGTTTACAGGGTTCAGTCCATGGTTGACTGGCTCCAAGACGGAAAGCACATGGTGGAAGGGTCTGGTGGGAGGAAGCTGCTCACGTCAATGCAGCCAGGAGGCAGAGAGAGAGAGAAGCAGCCTGGGACAGGAACACGCCCTCCCAGATCCTACCCCCAGGGATTAACCTCGTAACAGGAAGTCAGCTATAGCGCCCCATAACCCAATCACCTCCCCAAAGCCCCATCTCTGAATGCAGGATATTTCTGGGGGACATTTATATCTAAATCATAACACGCCCATAAGTTACAGGGTACAGGAGGCACCTTTTCAGATTCAGTGCTATTGACTGATATGTGTCTGTAAAAATTGGTGAGTGTGGACACAGTGAATAAAAATATGTATGTGATGTGGTTCATGTTATCCCTAAACTATTCATGGAACTTAAATGTTTGGTTGATGCAGCCTCCCTGTCCTGGACACCTGAGCATGGCCCACTTCTGGCACAGGCACCTTCTCCTGCACCCTCACAGCTACTGCTTTAAACAGGGTCAGAAGGGTTTTCCGTAAAGGGCTAGGTAGTAAATATTTTTGACTGTGTAGGCCATAAGGTCGTTAAGACCAGAAGATCTCTGGTGCAAATACTTGACTCTACCACTGTCACATGAAAGTAGCCACAGACAACATGTAAATAAATGACTGTGTTCAGCAAATATGGTAAGGGACTGTGTCAATGAGTGACTGTGCGTGATTGTGTTCCAATAAAACTTTATTTGCAAAAGCAGGTAGTGGGCCAGATTTGGCTCTGTAGTTTGCTAACTCTTGCTTTGTTTTTTTTTAAGTTTTATTTAATTAATTTGTTTATTTTTGGGACGCTAGGGGCTGAATAACTCTTAGACGAGGACTATGACTCTCATTGGAATAAACCAATGAAAAAGTGAGACATAAACCACGGACGAGTAACGAGGTCACACGAGGGAGCATGTTAAGTTCCATGGTGCACTGTGCTCCTGGCTGTGCTGTCACTATCATCATCGCCACCTTTGATGCCGTTAGCACTGTCACCTCCGTCTCCACCATCGCCACCGCCATCACTGCACCACCTTTTCCGTGGGGCTCACCGTTAGTCAAGGTTTACTGTGTGCCAGGCCTTGGGTTCCAGGCCAAGTACAGGGATCACCTCATTTACTCCTCCCAGCTAGCCTCGCCCTCGCGTCACACGAGGGCACTGAAACCCAAAGGCTCACCCGGTATCACAAAGCTGGTGGACACAGGAACTCTGATCTGAATCTGTACAATCCAGCTCCAGAGATCTTCTCTCCTAACCCCTGGGCTACACTGCCCCTTGGCCAGGACCTTAAAGCCCAGTACGGGAAACAAGACAGCACAAGAATGTGCCGGGGAGGGTGTGAGTTAAGGAACACTTTCTGTGATACGGCTTTTTAATGTGCTTTGGGTTCCCAGAGCAATCAATAGGGAGATTAGAAGAAAATGATTCCCCAGTGAAGACAGAGCTCCCTTCCAGCCAGATGGCTTGACTGAGAAGAGCTGGAATATGGCAAGGAGCATAAAATGCTGAATGCAGAGGGGCAGGCTTGACGTTTGGCACTCACTGTTTGGGTGTGGGAGAGGGAAGCACCAGGGGGAAGCTGCAGGCACACAGGGCCTGTGCAAAGGCTCCCACCACAAGGTCTGTGGAACTAAGTGGGGTGGGCCAGGCAGGGACTTCCACCAGGTGAGGCGAAGGACAGGCAACTTATTTCTTCTGTTGCCCAAATACGAGGGCTCAGGTTACACCCATCTTATTTATGTACATAATTCAATTACATGACGAATATCCGAGAGAGATGGACCACTTCCTCTCACCTATCTGACTGGTACAGATCCAGAGGTTCGATAAGACACACTCCTTGGAAGGCACGCTGCTGGGCGGAGCACAGAACGGTGCAACTCAGCTGGAGAAAATGTGCGGACATATCCCAAAAACACAAATGTGAATTCCTTTGCACTAGCAAAAGCACTACTGGGGATGTGCTGCGGAAAAACAACTATGCAAGGCATTCATGGGGTCATGATTTGCAGCAGCAAATACCAGAGAAAACCAGTAGGTCCACTGTTAGCAAACAGGTAAATAATATGGTGGGTCCACACCCTGATTGGAACACTGCAGAATGAGCAAGTGCCTTACATTGTGCTCCTTAAAAGATGCCTGTGAAGTATTTTGCTGGACATGGTGGACCATGCCTGTAATCCCACCACTCTGGGAGGCTGAGGCAGGAGGATCCCAAGTTCCAGCCCAGCCTGGGCAACTCATGGGGTAGATCATGTAGGGTCAGGGGGCTCACATAGGTAGGAAAAAGATAGGATGAAGGCCTCCTTGAACTTTATTACAAATTAATGGAGAATCCTTCCAAGGCAGCTGCTGCCTTGAGAGCTAGACTCAAAAGACAAAGGCAATGAAAGAGGAAGGACCCGGCCCTAGAAGGTCCCAGGTAGCGTGAATAGCATGAGAACCCCACACTTTCCCTTTACTAAATCCTTCAGCTACCTTTCCACGAGGCCCCACACCTGCCCACTACCAAAGGACAGGGAACGTACAGGGCTGCAAGGAATCCAAGCGGAGGATCACAGAGAGCCAGGGAGCCCACCAGGTTCCAGGAGCCTCCCTAGGGGGAAAGGACCCCAGTAAGTGGTGCTGGAGCCCAGAGCCCACAGGGATTTCACTTCGGAATACTCCTGATGCCCAGAGTAGCTGTCTGTCACCTCTCTCTTCCCCCTTCCCCACCTTCAAATAGTCTTCTTTTACTTTCAACTCAGCTTCTTTTATGTTTTGTCCATGCTGGGTTTAGCATCGCCAGAAGCAGTGTTTTCCAGCAAGGCAGCAGCTTGCGGGTCACCCCTGGACTGTTACAATCACAGGGTAGAAGGTGCATGCATTAGGTAACCTTTTCCATAAAAGAGTGGGGAAAGAAGGAGGTACATTCCTACTGTTTCTATTTATATAAAGAACTACTTGGGGGCACATGGGAGTGATTCCTTGAGGTATATACTTTTTATGTTGTTTTTATTTTTGAGTCATTTATCTGCATATATTTCTTATTCAAGAAAACCCGAAACTTCAAAAATTTGGGGTCTGAAGGCTGATTTAATATTTTGTGGTACTGCAGACTGAACCCAGCGTCTTTGCACTGAACTATATCTCTGCCCTTTTATTTTTTGTTATCAAATAAGGTTTATGGCACCATGTAATTTCAGCAAATTTTCAAATTCCACAAACGCTGCACATTTTGTGCAGACCCTGTGTTTAAGAACATGCAGCACATTAGAGTGGGTACCTGAGATAATGAAGGGTTTCTGCTAGGCAGGGCTGAATCCTTAGTCTTCTGCTTCTGAACTAAATCAGAGGTGGGGTGAGGGACTCCTGGAGTCCCAAGGAGGAAGTAATTTTGCTGAAGGACCAGCCATCCACACCCCGCTTTTTTCCTGTCTCCAGGCCCCTGCAGCTTGATGCTCTTCCCCCTTCTACCTGGCCTGCGTTTCACTGAACTTTTTTATTCTGAGATAGGGTTCTCTCTAAATCGCTAAGCTGCTCAGTTCAAGTTGTCCTTGAACTTGGATCCTCCCACCTCAGCTTCCTAGCACTCTGATTTAATTTTGTTATGTTATATTATTTATTTTTTTGTAAGGGAAATCTAACTCAGGACCTTGAGCTTGCCAGGCAGGCGCTGTGCCACTGAGCTATATCCCTGGCCCTGATTTAAATTTTTTAAAACATAATACAATGAGAAATGCCTTAGGCTCTTAGGCCCAAGAGGGGCAGGCAGTCCGTCATAGAAAGATGGAGTAGCAGCCATGAATTCAGAAGCCCAACGCTTGCCTGAAAGAGCACACAGTATTTTCAGAGGACAAAATGCCTTCCTCTAAGAGATCAATCTGTATTGCATGAGAGATTAGAATGAAACCGTGACAAAACAGTGTTTCTGGAAATCAAAACAACAGTTTCTTAGCTAAGACAACAGCCCCTGGGTGACCTGCTCATTTGTTTGAAGGCAAAGATGTTATGAAATAGCCAGAGAAGATAAGAGGGGGCGGGGGAAAGGAAGAAGAAAAGAGATAAAAGGAAGGCAAGTGCAGGCCTGTCTGGATGGGCTGTCTGGAAACGGAGGTTTTGGCCGGAGTGGGTCACGCTTGTGCTCGCTGGGAATCAGCTACTGTGACTTCCGGCCGAGGCCTGCGGGGGTGTCAGCCTGTGGGATTTCCTATTTTCAACCACAGTGCTGCTGGCTCCAGGAAGTAGAGCAATTTGCCCACAGTCACGAACAAGAAAGGGAAAGACTTGGGTTAGAAGCCAGTCATCATGTCCTAAAGAATACAGTATAACTGCTATTCCTGGTATTTACACTATGTTCACCGGTCCTGCAAGTGTGCAGAGGATATGTGCAAATACTATACGAATTAGAAAAGGGACAAGCGGACCCTTGGATTTGGGGTTTGCGTGAGGGTCCTGGTGCCAATCTCCTGCAGCTATTAAAGGACAGCTATCTAGTTTTCTTCTTCTTTTTTTTTGGTACTAGACATTGAACCCAGGTACTTTGCACTGACATTCCCGGGTTTTTTTGTTTTGTTTTTTTTAGTGTGAGACAAGGCCTCCCCAAGTCACTAGATTGTCTAGGCTAGGCTTGAAATTGCAGTCCTCCTGCCTCAGCCTTCCCGAGTGCTCCAATTGTAGGCACATATACCATTACACTTAGCTAAGAAAATTGTATTTCTTTATCTCCGTGCCACAGACCCCTTTTGAGGGAACTTCTTTAAGAACATCTCATGAAAATAATAGAAATCTGCAGGATGGTTCCAGAGCCAGGTAAAGGCTGGCTTTGCAAAGCACCTTTTTCCCCTTCTGCTTTGGACCTCCAGGCTGGTTTTGGGCCTTTAAGTTACAATCTGCCTTCTGAAAGCCTGAAACAATATCCCTGTCACTCTTCCTTTGCATTTTCTGTGTAACTCGAACTCCCAGGGCCCAGTTTACTGCCAAATTACCTGAGATAAACAAGTCATGCTAAGATCCTCTTCTCCTGTGCAAATGCAAACAGCAGCTGGCAGCTGAAATGGTTATTTATAACCTGAGCACCGTTACTCGCACTTGCGTGGTTTAGCAATGCTTAGCCAAGTGTTCCTCAGCTGGCTTCATAATGAGACTAGAGCCTGGGGGACTGCGCTCTGCAGTGGCTATGGTAGGCACCGGGTCACGGCCTGTCTGGCTCAGCTACTCACGTTTGGGAGCTCTACTAGTCTCAACTTCACTTAAGTCTATTGTCAGGGTTAAGAAAAGACACGCAAAGCGCTAGGACTGCACGGTGCAGGCAGTTATTATTTCCTGCCCTCAGATCTGCTGACTGCTCAGGGATTTCAGGGAGCTCTACTGAACCCTGGCTCCCAGATACATCCTGAATCTGTCCCTTCCTCTGTCACCCCTCTCCAAGCTCTGGCCTCCCTCCTTGCACTTTTCTCATAGCCACTTAATCGGTGTCCAGGCCCTCGTTTTGGTTCAGATTTGTCCACAGCAGGAAATACAAATGAGACCGCCTCACTCGCATGGTTCTCCAATGTTTATCCCGTGCCCAGTGGAGACCCCAAAGCCCTTGCCCTAGCTGACCAGGCTGCGCAATCCAGCCTGACATCGTGGGGCCCCCCTCCGCCCAAGCTCTCACATCTGCAGTCTTCCCACGTTCCTCAGGCCTCCTGGATCTCCCGTCTCAAAACCTCGGCCTTCTTTCCCTCTTTCCTGGGGGCATTCCCCGTCTCTGTCCTACGCAGGTTCCTCCTGATCAAGCAGCTCTCAGCTCAAAGGGACCTACCTCCTCCAGCCCTCTGTACTTTATTTAACCATCTGATCCTTTCCTACTGATGTCTGTCTCCCCTCGCTAAACCCCAGGTCTGTGAAATCAGAGGCTGCAGGATGGCTTTATTATTGCCGGATTCTCCACACCTGCAGTGGGGCCAGAACTAGGGTAGGCATCCGCAGGTATTTCTGGAACTGACCCCTGTGAATGACTGAATTTCTGAACGGATGCTGCCGGGAGGGAGAGGGCAAGTGATTGCGAGAGGCACTGAAGAGTTCATCTTCTCCTGCAATGCGCTTTCCTTACCCCTTCCCTTGCTCTTTCTGAGCTGGTGCACCCAAATATGACAGAGGAAGTTTGATACTCCGTTGGAGATAATTGGAAAATATCGATTTCTTTCCATTTGAAATAGTAAAGATAAGTAAATGCCATGCTTTTGTAATCTAATCAGCGGCTTATGTGACAACACACTTTCCAGGCTGAAATGGATTTTGGTCCGGTACTGCATCCATCACACGAGCCCCTCAATCTGCTCCTACGCCTCTCCCCAGCCCAGCTCCCCTGGAATACGAGGAGGACTCCGCATTTAGGAGGATGTGTTCAGACCCAAATGAAAGTGTCTCTGGACTATCTGCACCCCAAAAATGATCTGCCAAACTGCCTTGAAAACTATGGGAACTAGTGCATGAGATCCTTCAGAACCCAAAGCAAAGGGATACGCTATTTCCCCACACAGCTCATTTTTACTAAGCGCCTGCTGAGGGCCAGGGCCAATCCATTTGATTTTCACAGTGGCCCAATACAAAGGTCCTCTTACTAATTTCTATTTTACAATGGAAGAATCTAGGACAATGAGATGGCAGAGTTGATGCTCCTCCCCCCAAGTCATGCAGTAGGTTGTAAGAGTCAGAGTCTGCACTCCCCCTCAGTCCCACTCTGCATCTCTGACCCACTTCTGCCCCTCAGGTAGTGAGGTGGTGGCAGAAAGAGAAGAAAGGCAATGTCTGATTCTTTGTCCTGGCTTCTCTTCACCTCCTTCTTCAGGTTCACAGTGAAATCTCTTTTTTTTTTTTTTTGCCCTTCAGTACTGGGGTTTGAACCCAAGGCTTCACTATGAGGTACATCCCCAGTGTTTTTTTGAGACAGGGACTCACTAGGTTTAGATTGCTAAATTCCCCAGGCTGCGCTTTAACTTGCAGTCTTCTTAGGTTCTGAGAGTGCCAGGATTACAGGCACGTGCCACCTTGCCTGGTTTAAAATGAAATCTTGGCCGGGTATGGTGGTGCATGCCTGTAATCCCAGCACTGGAGGGGCTGAGGCAAGAGGATCGTTGAGAGTTCAAGATCAGCCTGGGCTACAAAGTGAGCTCAAGGCCAGCCTGAACTGCATAGGGAGACCTTGTCTCGAAAAGAAAAAAGAAAAAGAAATCTTGTCTCAAAGGTGGTAAGAGGCAGACCTTTGACCTGCATGGGGTCCATGAACACGGGGGCCTGGGGAGAAAGCGGGTGGGAGCACTGCACTGGAACAGATGTAGGTACGGCTCCCCTGCACTTGGGCTGCCCAACAGGCCATGCTTAATACCCTGCGCCTCAGCCTTCAGTGATCGCAGCTCCCTGAGGATGAACAAGTGCACAGATGTTTGATTAGAATCTATAATGCTAAAAAAAAAGGTTTTTTCAGCCAACAGTTAAAACTTGGGAGATCTCACATTTTAAAATCCTGAGTTCTGGATTCTTGTGAAAAATGGAAAGATCTGGAAATGCAGGGCTTCTCTTCCTGCCTGGCAATGCTGTCAGGAGCTGAGGGCAGCAGCCTGCCAGATGGCACAGTGCCCTCCAATTCCCACCCCCACCTTTGCTGGCTGTCTCTGCCACCAAGGTCAAGTCCAAAGTATCTTCTTTTATAACCAGGTCTTCAAAAGTTTTCCCTACAGTGAGGATGAAAGTGAAGGTCTGTGAGTCCAGCAGAAGTGAGAATCACCACCAGGATCCTCCTCATTATGGCAGCTTGCACTTAACACATGCACAGATCGTGTGCCCCTGGGCAAAGGGCTTCACACCTACTGATGCGTGCAATTCTGACAACCCTAGGGGAGCAGTACAGTGACTGTGTCTTTTTTTATAGCTGATGTAGGGACACCACATGCAACAAGAAATTAGTAGATAACAAACTTCTTTCTTTATGAAGTTGAATATTCCATAGTATGTGCAGCATTGAGGTATTGAAAGAAGTCACCATGAGCAACATGATGAAATAAACCTTGGCCACAGCAGTCATTTATATTACCTGGACTTGCAGCCCTCTACGTTTGTGACCCCTGTGTGGGATCCTCAGGGCTCTGAGATATCTCTGGGTCTCCAAGAAACGCGATTTTGGACTAGACCTGTCAAGTTCCTTCTAGCTGTCTGTAATTTTACATGGGTTTATAAAATCTATCTAAATTTTAGGGCTCTGTTTTGTTTCTTTCTGTTCCTTTCTGCGTTCCTTTCTTCCTTCCAGACAGGGTCTCACTACGTATTTCAAGCTGGTTTTGAACTTACTATGTAGCCCAGGCTGGCTTTGAACCCACAGCAATCCTCCTGCCTCAGCCTCCTGAGTGCTCAGATTACAGACATGTGCTACTACACCCAGCACTCGTTTTCTTTGATGGAGAAAATAAACAACGTGTTGCAAGGGTCCTTACAAAAGTATGGTGGCCCCTGTAGGTGAGCTGGTATCTATAGTGCTCCAACTTCCTGCGAGATGCTGCTATAACTCAGGTCTCCCCAGAGCACATGTTAAGGCGGAGTCCATCGGCCAAGGGTAGTCAGGGCAGCAGTGGGCTCCAAAGCAGGGCGGGAAATGTGATTGAGTGACCTTACTGGGATAGGAGATGGGACAGGGAAGCAGGAACACCAGCTGAAAAGCAGGGGTGTCTGCGGGGGACACAAAGGCAGCTGGGGTTAGGTATTATCAAAATTGGGCCAAACTATTCCAAAGGGCAGCTGGGCAAACCACAGTGTCCGTTAGAGAAAAAGGGCCAGCCCAGGTCTCTAGAAGTGTGGCCTGGAGGCTTGGCTAGAAGCATTTTCTCTGGTTTTGGAGCATGACCAGCAACGCACTGGGGGACAAAATGGTCATCTCTTTCCTGGTTACAGTGTCAACCCAGCAAACACTCATGTGCCAGATCTTGGACATGCAAAGGAACAAAAGGGGGCTTCTCGCTTCCAAGAGGGAGAAAGGCATGGAGTCTCCCAAATATTCGATGCAGCAGGATGCCTGGGAACCCGCCCTGGAAGTTCACGCTCCAAGCAGTGCCTGTCCCTGCGACTGAGAGGGCAGAAGTGAGTTAAAAAAGAACATGGTGTGAAGGGATGGTGGGCTCACT
This sequence comes from Dinomys branickii, assembly GCA_004027595.1. Taxonomy (NCBI): domain Eukaryota; kingdom Metazoa; phylum Chordata; class Mammalia; order Rodentia; family Dinomyidae; genus Dinomys; species Dinomys branickii. The sequence goes on from PVLD010003603.1 coordinate 16,235, forward strand.
GAGGTGTCTTGTGCAGAGGTCAAACCGTCAGCACATGTCCAAGATCAAGGGCATGGCCACCAAAGCACCTCTTATATCAGAAGACAAACATCCAGGTTTTTATGTGAAGCCACTACTTTGAAGATGGAAAAACATATCCACAGACCCCATACAGCCAGGTATAAAACCTCTGGGCAGGGTGGGGGGGCTCCTTCCCCAGAGGAATTCCCCAATCGAAACTGACAGATCCACAGGCCAATGGTTAGGCTGCGAGGGCCAGGCTGTTCAACACCCCCGCCCCCGCCCCCCCCCAGCTGGAGCCATACCTTATGCACAGTGCTCAGGAATGGCTTCAAGCACCTCCTTCCAGCCAACCACATTCTGTCTAAGCCATTGCCTAGAGCCCAGCAGGTAGTTACCCTCAGTGGCAGAGTGCCTGTCTAGCTCTACAGTGAGGTCTTTTGAACTAGTCCTTCTTCTACTAGCCCAGTGGCAGGTCATTCTGCAGGTATGAGAACCTGGCCACCTACTGGTGGTGACAGGCTTGAGATGTGACTTTGACGTCACACTGCTGGGTGTAGGTTTGATTTGCCTCCATCCTGGCTCTGCTACCTTCTAGCCGTGTGGTGTAAAATAATAAGCACAATCTCACAGTGTCCCATTCAGCTGTTTTGTGAATCACCTCACATTCTCTATTGCAGCAATTGGCTCAACTACCTGGAAAGGACCCGACAGTAAGTGTTTTTGGCCTTGGGAGCCACATGGCCGGACACATCTAGCCAACTCTGCCACTGTACATGGAAGTAGCCATACACTACATGGATCCAAATAGGTATAGGCATGTTCCAATAAAACTTTACTCACTATGGCAGAAAGAAGGCAACAGTGCTCTGGGAAATGGGATGACCTTTACAAATGTGATCTTGGCACTTCCATGTTGGAGGGTAGTTACCTGTTTTGTTTATCTGACTTCCTCACCAGACCCATGAGGTCCTTAAGGGCAAAGAGTATCTTCCTTTTGTTCAGAAGGTATTGCACAGCATCAAAGGCCATGTAGTGCATGGAGGTTGTCAGAACTGCCCAGTTAATACCAGAGTAACATTTAGATGCCCAGGGCTCAGGCAAGTGAGGGCAGTTAAAAGGCCACAGCTGGTAGGGAACACAGCCTGGGCCAGGCAAGAGGGGGAAAGAACACGGTGTGAAGGGACGGTGGGTTCACTGAGGTGTCTTATGCAGGGGTCAAACCATCAGCACTCATCAAAAGCTCTAGAAGATTTGCCATCACTGCTCTAGAATGTATGTATCTATTTGGCCTGCTGCATGTGTGTCTTGTTTGACTTTTATTTTATTATTAGCTTTTCTTGCTTTATTTCATTTTATTATTTATTTATTTAGTTAGTCTTTTTCAGACCGGGTCTTGCTATGAAGGTCAGGCTGGCCTCGGACTCACTTTGTAGCACAGGCTGGCCTCGAACTGCAAAAGGAAAGCTGCCCAGGAAGATGCTATTGGCCCTGGAAAGAGCAGCCCCCTCCACATGGGGTGTGTTCCCCTTCTCTCCCACGGCGAGGGAGTTATTCCCAAGCAGAATTCGGAGTTGCTGTTAAAAGACTTCATTGAGGAATGTACCACAATTAGACATTTGTGAGAAATCTGCCAATTTTTCAATGTTCACAACTGATTCAAACGTTGAAAAAACAAGACATTATGGGCCAAGGAAACATATCTGGGCACTGATTCAGCCATGAAATCTTTATTTGGCGACCCCTGATAGAAAAATTCAACTTTTATATCCTCTACCACATATTTATTTTTTTAATTAAATATTTATTTATTGTTAAAATTTTATCTTAAAGAGAAAAAATAAAATTTCAAAACAAAATAGAGTAACAATGGTTAATACATTGCATATTGCCATCGTTACTTACTCAGAGCACAAGACAGAGGCATTAAATTGTCCAAACAATATTAGCAAAACCCTTTCTTTTCAATAAACTAAGAGAAATTAGCAATATGACTATCTTATCTTGTGTGTGTATCTCTCTCTATATATATATTTTTTTATTTTTGCTTTTCCCTTCCTTCTTTTCTCCTTTCCCCTATCCTGGTTTCTTTCCTTTTTAAAAATTACATTTTTAAACATGTATCTTTTAATAAATTTAATTCTACAAAAAAGCTCTTTTCTCCCCCAATGCTGGGAATCAAACCCAGTGCATTACGGATGCCAGGCAAGTGCTCTACCACCAAGATATACCCCAGCCCCACAAAAGTCCTGAGACTAACACGATGGATTCCCATATACCCTTCACCGGGATTTGACCTTACTATGGGATCTCTGGATCCCAGTGCACAGAACGCAGTGAAATGTTATTGAATCACTGAATAAATGCCATAAGGAGAAACACGCGAAACACAGCATGCCAAATTCCTGTAGGCTAAAGTGAGAGGACGGAATGGATGCTGAAAACAATGACACAGATCAGACAGCAGGAAGGAAGCAAAGAAGGGAACACAACAAGCTGGGTGAGGCGGCCCCTATCTGTAATCCTAGTACTTAAGAGGCAGAGGCAGGAGGATCCCCCGATTTTGAGGCCAACATGGGCTATAAAATGAGTTCAATACCAGCCTAGACTACAAAGTGAGACCCCATCTCAACAAAGCAGGGCATGGCAAATAAAACAGACAGAGAGACCCCTGGCCGGGGAGGTGAACCCATGGCACACATGCCACAATTTATTATCATCGAAAGCTATAGAAGATTCGCCGTCACTGCTTTAGGGTGTACATATCTATTACGCCTGCTGAATGTGCACTTTGTCTTTTACTTATTTATTTTTTGTCTTTTTGAGACAGGGCCTCGCTATGCAGGTCAGGCTGGCCTTCAGCCTCCCAAGTGCTGGGATCACAGGCGTGCGCCACCACACCTGGCTTGGTTTATATTAAATAGTAAGAGAAACAGACAAACTAGGTGCCCAGGTAAACATCACACAAGGACAGAAGACACCAGACACGCTCACAGTGTACTGTCAGCAAAGCCTTACTAATTAAACGACGGCCTGTTTTGCGGTTGGGGATTATTTGGACAAGCGTGGCTAAATTTCATCTCGGTATTATTACTTCTTTGGGAAAATTTGCTGAGCAAATGCACAGTATAAGCAGGGGAAATGTGGAACATTGGATCTAAGGGGAGCAAAAGCAAATGAACAACTTTAAAATCCTTCCTAATTATACTGATGTGAACTTTTGTCTAATTATTATGTTCCCCCAAACCTGAGAGTTTTCCTAAACCACCTCACTAGGAAAAATCTGACTTTAAATCAAAGAGGAACAAACTTTCATGGGTGGAGGATAACTGCACTGCCCATTACCTTCATGTAAATGATAAATGTCAAACGCTGGGTTTTGTCTACACAGAGAGTTATTATTTGTTGGAGAGCTTCATCGGAAGTAACTCTGTCAGCAGTCTGAAGTCTATCCATTTGCAAATAATGACACCACCAGCTACCATTAGGAGCACTTTTCCTGTACACCAGCCAGGCTGCTAACGGCTTTCATGGACTGTCTCAGTAAGTCCACAAAACAAGGCAGGCTTCATCACCTCATTTCACTGACAGGAAAACAGGTTTGGAGAGGTCAGAGTTATAGCTGAGATGCAAATTCAGAGCTATAAAGCCCCCCCAAAGCTAAAAGCATTACACATCCTGATCCAGCTGCTCAAAGTCAAAACCAATGTGACAAATTACAATGATTTGCAGAATAAACCAAACTGTATTCCAGTTTGGGGCTACCTCCTAGACATTCAAGTTCATGTGAGTTTGGGGACTCAATGCCTTTCTAATAAGGACAAGCTTGGCGTATCTAGTTGGCTAGAATCATCATTCACTAAAGCATGATTCATTTTAACCAAGAGATATGTGCTTGTAAGAATTATGTGAGAATCAAACTTTTAGGAACTGAAAACAGGAGTCTTGGAAGGTTAAATGTAATCTCAGGGTAAATACTTTCTCAAGAGTAAATGTTTCTGTTCTGAAAATAGGTAGATTCCTCCATAGGGTTATAATAATATTATTCTAAGTGTGCAGAGATGATAAATAATTAGAAGTAATAAAAACTGGGTGTGTCGGCATACTATGTAATCCCAGCTCTCCGAAAGGCTGAGGAAGAAGCGCACAGGTTCCAGCCCAGCTGGAGGAAGTTAGCAAACTAGCAAGATCCTGTCTCAATATAAAAAAATTTAAAAGGGCTGGGGATATAGCTTAGCATATAGAACTGGGGTTCCATCCCCAGTATGGGGGGTGGTAGGAGCAACAAATCAGACTCCTTCAAAATGATCAGTAGCCTGTGTGTCCTAAAATATGTGCCACCGATTCTGGGAGTGGGAGGGATCTACAAACTATGCTTGTCACTTGTCTAAGACTTTTTCTTTTTTTTTTTTTTTGCGGTACTGGGGATCGAACTCAGGACCCTGCGCTTGCTAGGCAAGCGCTTATTCCACTGAGCTATATCCCCAGCCCCTGTCTAAGACTTTTTCACCATGTTAACATCTCCACGGATGAGACAAGCCTACTTGTAATCTGGGTAAGGCTGGATCTTCTTCACCCACAGCAGCCCAAAGAGCACATCTATTGTGGAGTCTAGCTGCTTGTGGCCTCACTACTTGCAGCCTGAACAGAGGCCACAGTTTGGCCACAGGTGCCACGCTGTGCTAGCGGCTACTATAATCTTTACTGCCACGTACAGTAAAAATCAGCCAACAAACAAATCGTTTTCACTGAAGAACATCCTGATGAAGCAGTAAATAAAAATTTTATTAAATTTCAGCCCATGAATACTCATCTTTTCAATATCGTGCCCTGCGAGAAAATGGGATTCACACCTAGAACACTTCTGCTACAAGCCCAGACAGCCGATCCCAGGAAGCGCTTGCATGATCACTTGGGTTGCTAGATGAACTAACTACATTTTGTTTGAAATGTCATTTTTATTTGAATGAACAACAATAGACAAATTATAGTTATTCAGACTTGGGTATTTAGCACATATTTTCGCAGAGATGAATGAGCTGAACCTGTGGCTTCAAGGAAACAACTGACAGTTATTTGAGTTATTTGTTACCAATGGAACACTTAAGCTTTCAAGTGAAAGCAAAGGAAAAATGTTTCCGTTACCTTGAATGTCTTTTTTGTTTTTTTGAGACAGGGTCTCGCTACACAGCTCAGGCTGGCCTTGAACTATCACTGTGTAGCCCAGGCTGACCTTGAACTTGTGGTGATCCTCCTGTCTCGGCCACCCAAGTGCTGGGATTACAGGCCTGTGCTGCCATGCCTGGCATATTTTTTTTTTAGTATTGGATAATGACATTTCCAATGTCATCACCTGAAAGATGTGCATAACTTACAGAACATTTTCAAAATGAACGATGGTTGATTTTATAAAATCATATATGGGTAAAATAGCCCATCAAAGGGCAAGAGGGGCTAATGAATTTTAATGCAATAGCGTATAACAGTTCATTACACAGTTTTAGATACCATGTTGTGACTGACCTTAAGAAACTGTCTCTTGTGAAGTTTTGTTATATCAAAAGAGTCTCTACAACTGTCTGAATCCGCAATTAAAATATTCCTTCCTGTTCTACTTGTGTGTCTGGGTAAGGCCAGATCTTCTTCAGATACAGCAGCCAAAGTAGCACAATTGCTATGGATGCTAACACAGAGGTGAGGGTCCAGGTGCTTGTTATTAAGCCAGACCTGGAAGAGATTTGCTAAGATGTAAAATGAGACCACCTTTCCTATTACTATTTTGGGGACAATGTTGTTTTTCATTAACACTATTATTTATTTATAAGCTAGGCATGGTGGCATATGAAAGGCCAAAGAAGGCCAAGGAAATAAATTTCAGGCCAGTTGGATCATAGTGAGTCTCTGTAACAAATGTACATTTGAGGCCAGCCTGGTCAACTTAGCAAGAATCTGCCTCAAAATTAAAAAAAAAAAAAATCAATGAACAAACAAAAAGGGCTGGAGGTATAGCTCAGGACTCCCTAGGTTCAATCTTTAATACATCAAAAAAATTATTTATATTAAGTAATGAGTTTATCATTCTTATTTCAAAATAAACTGATACATTGTAAGATTTTACATTATAAGATTTTTCTTTTCTTTTCTTTTCTTTTTTGAGACAGGGTTTTGCTATACAGTTCAGGCTGGCCCTGAACTCACTTTGTAGCCCAGGCTGGTCTTGAACTCACAGCAATCCTCCTGCCTCAGCTTCCTCAGTGCTAGGATTACAGGTGTGCCACCACACCCAGCTGTTGTTTTTTTCAGACAGGGTCCCACTAGGTAATTCAGGTCTCACTAGGTAATCCTTGAACTCTGTAGCCTAAACTGGCCTTGAACTCTTGGGCGATCCTCCTAACTCAGCCTCCTGAGTGCTGGGATTGTAGGTATTTGTCATTGTGCCCAGCCGTCATTTATTTTTGAGATGGTCTCATTGTGTAGTTCAGGCTTGTCTTGAACTCACTTTGTAGCGTAGGCTGCTCTCAAACTCACAGCAATCCTCCTGCCTCAGCCTCCTGAGTGCTGGAATTAAAAGCGTGTACCACCACACCCAGTTTAGTTTTAACTACTAATATGATAAATACCATAGATATTATGCACACAAACTCTTTTAAGGGAAGAGCATAAAGCTGTCTGAAGGCTTAAAAGGTTTGAGAACTATTGTATAGCAATGTTACACGATTTTTTCCACAGGGTTGTCTAGTAAAAGGCATTTCTATACTACCTCAAAAGTTCAAAAGGCAAAGGTACCTTTTAAGCACATAATAGAATGTTCAAAACATTTTTAAGCTGTGTGGTTGTATATGCCTATAAGCCCAGCATGTAGGAGGCTGACACAGGAAGATTGTGAGTTTGAAGCTAGTCTGGGGTACACTATGGGTTGAAGACCAGTCTGGACACATAGTGAGGCTCTGTCAAAAAAAATTAAACCCAACCAAACAAAAACCAAAACCTTTTTCTTTCCACGGAATGTAGTTCCCCAGAAGTGTGGGACAGCAGTGTAAGAACAATGATCTGAACTTCAGCACAGACCAACCAGTATTCCTTGCCTTAGCCTTCCCATCTGCAAGGTGAATTCCGACATGATGATCCCACTGCCTGGCCCTGGCCTTCAGAATGACTGGCTGTCATGATCTTTTGAGATATGTCCCCAGGCGCAATTGGCAGGAGCTGAGCGAGCAGCTTCCCCTTCAAGTGGGGGACAGATTTCTAATCAAAGCCCTTAATCTAGCCTACTCAATTTGCTCCTGCAGACATCGGCACTGTCAAACTCAGGAATAAAAGGGCCCCGAGAACTGTTCTAATCCAGAAATCCATTAATTCAGCTCCAGAGACAGTGTCTGGGCCCCTCACTCTTCCTGCCACTTGCTGGTTGTTTGATCTGGGCAAGTTAATGTCTCTTAGCCTCAGTTTCATCTGCAGAATGGGGTAAACACTGACTTCAAATGACAATTCTGAAGCTTGCCTGAGAGCCCGTAGAGTTCCCGACAGCGAACAATATTCTGTGAATGTGGGCTCTTATTAACACCAAAGTAAAGAGAGGGAGTCTTCCCAGGTCTCCCCCAATTCCCCAAAGCAACTACCTTTTCAGCAACTGAAGAATGCACTCCCCAGGTCACGCTCAGCTCGACACCAACTCCCCGATCCTACAGTTCCACCATCCCAGACACGCAAGATCCTCGTCAGATCTCCACCTCGCCTTTCCCGCCATAAATCCCCTTACCAAGCCCCTCGCCAGTACTGAGTCTTACACATCCACAGCTTGGCACCATGGAGAACCACTGACCGTTCCCCTCCCTCTCCTCCCCATCTCGGACCGCTCGGCCTCTTCTTCCCTCAGGTTGGAGACCATCTTGGGACAAGAAATGGAGATTAGAGAGTCTACGAACTAGTACTTTCCCTAGAGAAGACTCAGGAGAGACGAGGGACCAATCACCCGATCTCCCGCAGGGGGCCCACAGACACTCACCATCCATACCTAGAGGCGGTGGTTCCGGTTACTGGAACCGGAAGCTGCCCCTGCACTGTTTGCAGTTCCCCTGGTTACTGCAGGGTTTCGGACCAATAGCGGTAGTCCTCCATTCACTGAGCCCGCCCCCAGGGGAGTGACGTCACGTCGTCGCGCTGGAGCGTCCCGACCGCGGGGTACGACCCGCCTCCCTGGGCCGCTGCTCTCTGTGCGCAGGCGCGCTGAACGAGGGCCCTTTGCGGCTTAGTGCGCAGGCGCCCCGGGCGCTGCTAACTGTAGAAGCAATGGACGCGCTGGAGTCGTTGTTGGACGAAGTGGCCCTGGAGGGGCTTGATGGCTTGTGTTTGCCCGCTCTGTGGAGCCGTCTGGAGTCTCGAGTGCCTCCCTTCCCGCTGCCGTTGGAGCCCTACACGCAGGAGTTTTTGTGGCGGGCTCTTGCCACGCATCCGGGCATCAGCTTCTATGAGGAGCCTCGGGAGCGCCCCGACCTCCAGCTGCAGGACCGGTCAGCGGCCAGGCCCGCGGCCCGGGGTCTTATGGAGCAGGGAGGGGGCGAGGAAGGGGGGAAGCCGGAGAAGGGCCGGGGATGTGATAGGGGGGAGCGCAAGCGCTAGGGGAAGGTTAACTTGGGGTCCTTCGGGTCTTGCAGGGCCCAGGGGTCAGTGGGGGGGGGCTTTTATGCCTGCGTGTGCTCGAGGGTGAGCAGAACTGGGACGGGGGTGATATTCTTCGGGTTTGAAAGAGTATTGCCTTGAAAGTGGAGGATAGACTCGGAGTAGGGGAGCAGTGCGGATCAAGCCTGGAGACAGCTGAGTTCCACAAACCTTTATGGGACATTCATTTGGCGTCAAACGGGAGAGCTAGAGCCACTCGCTAACGCACAACAGCGAGCTTAGCGATAATGCCAGTAGTTCGTGTGTATCGGGAGCTTATTAGGACCTGGGTGCCATTCTGAGATCTTGAGAGCTTCGGGATTGAACTGCTGTGACCCTCAAAGTGACGCTGTGAAGTAGGTGCTGGTGTTTTCCAAATTTATACAGGAGGAAACTTAGTCATGGTTAAAGTTAGAGGTTAAGTCTGAGCAGGTTAAGAAACCCGCCCAAGGTGCTGGGGTGCTAAGTGAGTAAGTATTGATTTGAACCCAGGAGTCTGTCTCCAGAATCAGTGATCGTGAGCCACACTGTGGGGGTCTGGGGAGGTTCCCGGAGATAATCATGGGGAAGACAAGGCTTAAGGTTGCATTTAGGCCTTCAACTGGCGGAATACTCTGAGACAGAGAATGACAAATGTGAGACCCTGATGGGAGGGAAAATTTAAGTTTGGTCAAAGCATAGAATTGTAAGTAGAGAATGAGGACTAAGAGTTGACACGTATGTTCATTATGATGTGGGACTATTCTAGGACATTTAGATGTAGCAAGTTCTTTAGTTTTTTACATCAACCAGGGAGAAAGGTTTTGTGACCCTCACTTTTCTGAAGAGAAAACTAACAATGTGTATTCTTCAAGGACAGACTAGCAGGGACAGATTACAGAATTTGAATCCAAACCAGGTGTGGTGGCTCATGCACTCAGGAGGCTGTGGCAGGAGGATCATTGTGAGTTCGAGGCCAGCCTGGGCTACAAAATGAGTTCAAGGCCAGCCTGAACTGCATAACAAGACCCTGTCTCAAAAAGACAAAAAATAAAAATAAAAAAAGAATTTGTATCCAGGGAACTCTTTCTATGCCCACTCTGCCCTGAGCCAAATTAATGAACTATCATTTAATCCACTTAAAGAGTTTTTCCTTTATCCAAAAGACAGTAGGAAGGCACTGAACGGAGGATCAGACTAAGAGCAGAGAGAAGCTGGGAGATTTGTAGTAATCTTGTCACAACCAGCCAGTGGTAGACTGGCTTGTCACAGGTGTGAGAATGAAGAGAAGATGGAATCAAGGCACGTGAGGCAGAAGAGAAAATAATTTGTAGACTTGAGTGGATATGGGATGTAGGGAAGGGCAGGAATCACCTCCCAACGCACCCTCCCCCTGGGGCATCTGAGTGACTATCCACTCGCTTGGCTGAGGTAGGGGGCAGAAGAACAGTATGTGACTGAATCTGGCAGAGAGGGGAGACGCTGAATGTGCTTTGAGACACACTGAGTTTGAGGTTCCTGGGGTTGTCTGTGCAAAGGTTCTGTTAGTAAACATTTGGCTTCTGGGAGTGAAAGCAGTTCAGGGAGGGGCTGGGTTAGACCTCTGAGTCATCCATTGTAGATGGTCGTAAAAGCTGTTGGCAAATAGGATCACCCCTAGGTGAGAACATGTCACTGGAGGCTTTCAGACAACGCTGGGCTGCGCCTACCTTTCAAGTTCGGTGGAGGCTACAGAAACTTCAAAAGAAGACTAAGAAAGTGTGGCTGGAAAGATAGAAGACAGTGAGGGCAGAATGGTGCCCTGGAAGCTGGGGAGAAGACAGACATGATTTGAAACTAGAGTGTTCAAAAGTTGGAGGTTCTAGAAAGAGCAAGGGAGAAAAAAGCATACATGGGATTTAGCTTCAACTGGACTCATGCAGGATGTGGACCAGAATCCAAAGGAAAACTTGACAGATGGGGTTGACTGGGTAAAGGAAGAAATTTAAGTCATGGATATCTCTGATTGTTGATAAAGAGGCAAGTCACACTGTTTGGTCTTACGGAATTTAAAAGTGTGCGACAGACAGTGGAAGACATTGCACTGGTGCTTGGTGGGAAAGGGCCTGACTAAGGATCAAAGGTGAGACTTGTTAGCGTGCAAGTGATAATCAAAACCATAAAAACAAATGAGAGATAACTAGAGAAATAACTAAAGAGAGGTGGAAAGGTGACAGATGAAATGAGGATAGGAATCATTCAGTCCCAACTTGGTGGTCTAAAGATGAGGTGCCAGATTTGGAAGGAAACCAAATGCTGTGACTTTTGATTGACACAGGTAAAGTGATTTTGATTGGCACAGCTTCAGCAGCTCATAGCATAGTGTGGGGGATCCTGGGAAGGTCTGCATTGTGTGGGACAGAAAGGCAGGAACCTGTTTGTCAAGACTGTCTGCATTTGTGGTGCAGGAAGGCCCAGCGAGCTCCTCTCCTCTCTGATCTCTACTTGAGGTTGGGGAGAAAAAAAACAAACACCCCAATACTCCAGGTGTACGTTATTTCTGGAGCTGAGCTGAGGGTTGGTGTTTGTGCTTTTCCCTTTAGGTATGAAGAAATTGATTTGGAAACTGGGATTTTGGAGTCCCGAAGGGACCCAGTCCCTTTGGAGGATGTCTACCCCATTCATATGATCTTAGAGAACAAAGACGGCATCCAGGGCTCCTGCCAGTACTTCAAGGAGAGGAAGAACATCACCAGTAACATCAGGACCAAGTCTTTGCAGCCTCGCTGTACCATGATGGAAGCGTTCGGCAGGTAACCGATCTGCACCCCCAGAGACACCCAGGAATCAGGGCTCTGAGTTGAGGGGTGTGGCCAGAGCTGAATAAGCATGGGGCACAGCCTGAGGGGATGTCTGTGTTCACCAGCCCTGCACCAAGCGCTGAGCCAGACTTAGGCCTTCTGCACTGTGCTGCTGTGGGGCGGGTTGAAGTTGAGGTTTTGTCTTTCTCCTTCCTTTGTGTCCACAGGCCTAGCCAGCGTTCGTATGGCACCTTGAGGTCTCAGGCAGGGTCCTGTTTTCCCAGGTGGCCAATCCCAGTGCTCATTTTTCTCTCCCCCACTTTCTACTGTTCAGGCCAGATGGGAGAAGTTGCTCCCTAACGTCCCCTGTACCATTCCCCTTACATCTCCCTTCCCCCTGTCCTTGCAGACTTTCCTACATGTCCATCCACGCCTCTCTCCTCTGAGTGGCCCCACCTGGCCTGTGGTCTGGATGCTTCTCTTCTTCCTTTCTTTCTCCTCTGAGTTTTGCACCCTGTACCTCGTGCTGCCTCCTGCCTCTGTGTCCCTCAGCCTGTCCGTCTCCTGGGTCTCTCCTTCTGCCTTCCCATGGATGCTTTCCAGGGCTGGGGATATAGCTCAGTGGAATAAGCGCTTGCCTAGCAAGCACAGGGTCCTGAGTTCGATCCCTAGTACCGCAAAAAAAAAAAAAAAAAAAAAAGCCCATGGATGCTTTCCCCTTCGCACATGGGCGTGGCTTGCCACCTGACAGAACTATTTGATCCCTCTGCTCTCTTCAGTACTGGAGATTGACCACAAGAGCGTTCCACCGTGGGACTGCATCCCTGTGCCCTTCTTTTTTTTTATTTTGAGACACAGCCCTGCATTCAAACTGCCATTCTCCCCTCTCAGCCTTCAAGTAGCTGGGTTAACTGACCTTTCTACTGGAACCGTGTCCTGTGTTACTAGCTCTCCCTCTTCTTTTTTCTTTTGGCTACTTGGGGGTAAAAGTAAAGTCATTTGGTGTGCGGCAGGAGTAGGGAAAACTGCCAGACTGCGCTGGCTACGGGGACCCCTCATGACCAGGTATCGGTAAACATCAAGGCAGAGAGTGGCCGTGGTCCCAGCTGTGCTGTCTGCTCTTCTCTCTACTCCATGGCGACGCCTTCATCCTCCAGCTGGATACCATGAAGCAAGCATGGTGTGAGGGCTGGGATCTGTGCCAGCACATTGTGTGGCATCTCTCATGTGGGGCCAGCACGGGAGCCCCAAGACTGTGAAAGGAACGAGCCATTTTGTGCATGACATCAGTTTAATTTTGTTGGCAAAGCAGCGTGGCATCTTACCTGTAAACAGTGGGAGATGTGCAGTAAGACCTAGGCCTCTGAAAAAAAAAAAAAAAAAAAAGACCTAGGCCTCTGGAAATTAGTCTTCTCACTTGTGGTGTCTTGAAGTGTCTTGCTTACAGCTATTAGGGGGCCTCTTTGGAACATTATTTTTCACATACCAAGTCACTTGGAGAACTAATGGTTAGTTCAAGGTCTGGTCTTGAACAGTGAAGTAAAAAATCACAGTTCAGAGTTTTTGATCCTCAGGTTTGTTTTCTATAGGTCCACTTCACCTGTCTGGGTCACTCACAGAACAAGTCCATGTGGAGGTCCCACCACGGTGGTCGAGCTTTTAGAGCTTTCAGTGATAACAGAGCCTGCTCTGGCACACAGGCCTTCTGTTTATCACACCACTGCCCTGTTGCATACCCTGATTCCAGACTAAGGTTGTGCTGGTGAATAAGCTGACAGTTTGCCTGCTCCATGGCACCGGTGTTTGAGTAAGGGAGGCAGACAAGAGTATCAGAAAAAGAAGTCATTTCTGAGAGTGCTAAGCTGTGAAGACTGCAGAGGAGCATTGGGTCACAGCTCAGTTGTGACTGAAAGATGAGAAAGGATCAGTAACCAGACCCTACAGGCCCAGGAGGAAAGCAGCCAGGCGAGGAAATAGCTGGTTTTGGGAAGAAGAAAGCCATCACCAGGGGAGGACCACCATGTCTCGGGGGAGGGTCCTTCCATGCCATGTTGAGCCTGGGTTTGGCCTGCACAGTGAGTCCTGGGAGGGCTTTAAGCAAGGAAATCATCCAGGCTCTTGTTCATCCTGTACCTTGTGCCATGCTAAGACTAAAAACTTGCCTAGGTGAATTTGGAGGTATTGCGAACTTCACAGGAGAAGCCAAAAGTGCTGATTCTGTAAGCTTCTACATTTTCATGTTTCAGATTTTTTATAGTCAGTTGAATGTGTTCCTGCTTATCGTTGTTTCTGACTTGCAGGTGGGGTAAGAAGCTGATCATTGTTGCCTCCCAAGACATGCGCTACAGGGCCCTGATAGGCGCAGAAGGGGACCCTGACCTGAAGCTGCCCGACTTCTCCTACTGCATCTTGGAGCGACTAGGCCGCTCCAGGTGGCAAGGGGAGCTGCAGCGAGACCTTCACAGCACTGCTTTCAAGTATGGGTTTGTTCTCCTTTCAAAATGGGGCTCACAGGTCTTTGTTCCCTGCACCCCAAATGCATAGCTTTCTGTTTGAGGGTCATTGTCTCACAGCGGCTGTCCTCTGAGGTCGGCTGGATGTGTGTTTCTGAGGGGGTGTCTCTGGTGTTTATGTCCAAGTGAAACGCCTGTCCGTTGTGAGAGTATAGCCACCAGTAGGCAGAATGATGCAGCCCACCCTCTCGTGCCACAGGGTCGATGCCGGGAAGCTCCATTATCACAGGAAAATTCTGAACAAGAACGGGCTCATTACGATGCAGTCCCACGTGATCCGCTTACCCACCGGTGCCCAGCAGCACTCCATCCTCCTGCTTCTGAACCGCTTCCACGTGGACAGGTAAGGCTTGTCCAGAGCAGGACACAGCCGTGTGTATTATGCTTTCATTTCTTTCTTTATTGCATGTCATGCTTTCAAAAATTTTTATGCCCATTCAGAACTTGACTCCCTTTTTAAAAAAAGATATATTTCTGGTGCAGATTTGTCCTGCTCATTTAGAAAACATGCAAATGATACAGAAAAGTAGAGGGAAAAAAAAACCTGTAACTCCACTGCCCAATAATAGAAATGGTTAACATTCTGTTGAAAGTCAGGGCGAGAGATATAAAAATAAAAATACATAAATATATAAAAATAAAAGTAAGTTTGATTTGTTAGGTGACAAAGCTGTAGTTGAATTGTCAGTTTCTTACTGGGCATCTTTGAAGCATGTAGCCATAGCCAACTCATATGGGTACAATGGTGGGGTCCCGCTAAATGACTACAGTGCATGATGGTGCCATTCTAGCTGGGCATCATAGTCCAGACACATTTGTCAGCAAGCTGACAAAACATGCACATTCCCTTCTAAGGACTAAGAAGTCTAAGAGTGAGTTGATTATCTCCAAACCTTTAATCCTGGCAGCTTGGATAACTGAGTAGTGGGCATGGGAAAAGAAATATTTTACCGCTCTGCAGAGGTTTCAACCTAAATCCCTCAACCCCATCCTCTGGGGCAAGTAGCAGCCGGGGTGGGAAAGGTCAGGCTGATGTGGGGCCTGTGTGCTCTCAGGTGAGTGAGCTCCTGGCTCCTGGCTCCCAGCACTCCAACGTGGAGCCAGGTGGCACTGAGGGACAGTTGGGACGTGGGCCAGCAAACCGACCTTTCCCTGGACCATGGAGAACAACTGGTTCTCCTCTGGGCAGTCGACAGACTTCCTTGGCCTTTACTGCAGGAGCCAGACACACCCTCAAAAAGGAGGGGAGCAAACTTAGGATTAAGTGTAAGGGGTAAAGTTTATTGCACTCGCTTGGTATGTATGGCTAAACTGTTGACTGTGGATTTCCAGGAGTGAAAATTATGTCTGTCCTCCTGTCAGATGTCCTTTTGATTCTGATTAGCCTTCAAACATGTACACTGTTAAAGCATTTTAAGTTTCTGATCTATCTTCTGATTTATTGCAGAATACAATATTGGTGGTTCACATTTTAATACATGAAATCTATTAGTTAAGTAACTATTTCACTAGATTCATAACTGGCATGGTTTACGATCTACAGAGAACTGAGGGTGACAGGCATAGGGTAGGAGAAAGAATATGAATTAAATGGAGATCTGTGTGTCCATCTCCATCTTGGCCCCTTACTTGGGCAAAGACACTTGGTCTCTTCGAACCAGTTTCCTCTTGGGTGAACACATGGTGCTTCCTATAGTAGTTGGTACGCAGTACACACCTGTGCTTTGCTGATTCTCATTCACTAAGAGGCATACACATGGAGAAGAGGGTCTAGTCTCTTTCCCTTCTCAGACCACGGCCCAGGCCAAGCTGTTCTTGTCCAGGTTCCTCCCTGCAGTCCTTGCTGCCTTCTCTAGGCACATGCCACCATGAACACATCATGCTGGCTATTAGCTTGGAGGTGTTTGCCAGGACATTGACTTAATAATAGACATGAGGTGGAAGGTGAGATTCTTTATGGGATAATCCCCACTCAGGAAATCTGTAATATGTTTCCTAAACATTAAAGTGCTATAAAAATGGAAGGTACTTAGGGAATCACTTCATTAATATTTTAGGATCTAGTTTGTGCACTGTCACTGATTAGGTGACCTTGGACATGTTACTGAACAGCTAGCAGCCATTCTTTCCATCTGTCAAATGTGGGAGTTGGGCTGGATAATCCTTGAGACCTAAGATGAAGGTTCTCTAGTTGGTTGTGTTGTTATTTCACCCTTGCTTTGTCATGTTTGAAAAGCAGGCAGTGCTTTTGCAGTAGGTGGTGCTTAACAAAAACGACCCAGCTGGTGTGTCTTGCAGGAGGAGCAAATACGACATTCTCATGGAGAAGCTCTCGGGGGTGCTGAGCACCCGTAGTAACCAGACTGAGACGCTGGGCAAGCTGCGGGAGGAGCTGGTGAGTGTGAGGCCTTCCTGGGTGCTGGGCTGGCTTCGGTCCTCAAACGCAGTTGATAGGCCTTTGTCACATATAGATTAAAGAATTGCCTCCCAAAGCCCGCTGTGGGCTGGAAACAAATGGGATTTTCCTTTATTGCACCCAATGAGGAAGCATTCACTCTTCCCATTTACTTGTGAACTGACCTCCTTTACCCTTGGGGTTTGCTGTGCCACTTGCTGTCATGGTACATGTGGAAGGCCAAATCTCAGCATTTAGATTTCCTTCCATAATGAAACTTGTAATTTTCTTCCCAGTGATTTATACTGAAATGACAGTGTGGCTTGTGCTGTGGAGGAGGAGAGATGACACAGAGTGAAAACTAGATTTTTTTGTTTTTATTTATTTACTTACTTATTTTGTGAGACCGGATCTCACTGCATAGCTCAGGCTGGCCTTAAACTCAGTATGTAACCCAGGCAGGTTTTGGACTTGCCAAATCCTCCCACCTCAGCCTCTTGAGTGCTGGGATTACAGGCGTGCACTACCACGCCTGAAGTCAAGTTTGAGTCCTAGTAATCAGTCCCCAAAGGAACATAGTCCAGAGCAGTGATGGCGAACCTTTTAGAGCTTTCAGTGATAACCAACAGTTGGCTGTGGCACGTTCACCATAGGGTCACCACTGCCAGTCTGTAGCCTGATTCTAGACGCCAGGACCCTCCTTACATGTCACTATGTGCTGCATGACTGGAACTGTAGTTCCTGATTCTATTGCTCATGGGGAGAGAGTATGTTCGCCATTGGTAGATGCGTGCGTGCCCAGTCTTTGGAGGCTTGTGGGTGAGACTCGGCCTATTAAAAATAAATTTGATCCGGATTCTTTTAAAAGTTGAGATTTCATAAAGAAGGCTAGGCCTCCAGCTTCCCTTGAAAAGTCAGAGATGCCAGCAAGCCTGGGCCTACAGTCGCTCCTGACAGTGGTGAGCTGGAGCTAGGTGTGCACTGGCCAGCACCCCCACCCCCTACTTCCTGCCACCTCAGACTCTGAGGCTGAGACTCACTTGTCACCCATGTGTCCTGCTGTTCGGGGTGGGAGAGAATTTCTCAGGATCCGAGTCTCTGTCAAAAACGGAAAATAAAAGTGGACTGAGAAGACCTCTCAGAAGATCCCACTGAAAATGAGAGAAATTCCTGCATGCTTTTTTGTTTTGTTTTGAGACAGGATCTTGCTGTAGTACAGGCTGGCCTTGAACTTGCTTATGTAGCCCAGGCTGGCCTCGAACTCACAGTGACCATCATGCCTCAGCATCCCCAGCACTGAGATTACGGGGGTGCGCCACCATGCCTGGTCCTGAGCAGGTGCTGGAGGCGTGGGAAAAGAAGTGGGGGCCAGGTCAGGAAGTTCTCGAGTGCCAGGCCAGGTAGGTGGGACCTGAGCCTGGATCTTCACCATGAGAACTGCCCAGGGAGTATGGCATGTGCATGGAACAGCACCCCAAGGAGAGATGCTCTCTGGAGGAAGAGTCGCTGAAGGCAGTGCTGGAGTGGGTAGCAAAGCACTGCTCTTGGCTTGGCTGGTGTTTAGCCCCAGCAGCTTGAGTTATTTGAGAAACATTTTGGAGGGGAAGCTATCTGGACTCAGGGAGTAGCTGAGGTGGGATTAGAGGGGAATGAGGAAGCATCCTAAGATGAGCTCGTGATTTGGGGTTGAGTGACTGCTGCTCACTGAGATAACCTGGAGCACAGACAAACTCTGTGAGGCCAGGGACCCTGTCTGTCTGCCCATACTGGACCCCGCTGCACAGACAGTGCCTGGCTCACAATAGTTTTGCAGTTGTGAATGTTTGAATAAGTCACAGTGGGGGAGGGCTTGATGGTGCATACCTGTAATCCCAGCACTCAGCAGGCTGCGGCAGGAGAATTGCTGTGAGTTTGAGGTCAGCCTGCACTATATTGCAAGACCCTGTCCCCCCCGCCAAAAAAAACAGAGTGCAAAAGCAACCAGAAGTTTGGATGTGGGGCGGCATGTGACACAGCTGCTTTTAAGATGTATGAAGTGTGAAAATCTCCTAGGATGTTCCCCTGGGGATGTGTAATCAGCAACCGGCAGTAGGGGTCACAGAGAGCAGACTAATCAGCTTGGAGCTGAGGTGGCTGCCATGAATACAGAGGCATCTTTTGCAGGGCTGGGGAGACTCCTGCTGCCACTTCCTCTTCCTTGGGACAAGGTGTCACTGTGCAGTTCAGGTCAGCTTTGAATTCACTTTGAAGCTCAGGCTGGGCTTGTGACAGTCCTCCTGCCTCAGCTTCCCGAGTGATGGGTTATAGGCCTGCACCACCACACCTGGCTCTACTGCTGCTTTTTGTATGGAGGGACTGTGCAAGTCTGGAAGGCAGCCCCTGCCCCAAGGCAGGTCTGCACCATCCTCTCTTGTTTAGGATGTAGATGATGTGCTCAGGGCTGTGGTGTTTTTCTTGTTTTGCACCAGAAATTGAACTCAGGACCTTGCACTTCCCAGGCAGGTGCTATGCCTCTAAGCTACATCCTTGGCTCTGAGGGTTGCGGGTTGATGGACAAGTTTCACCGGGATTTGGTGGACAAGTACCATATACAAGCCGGCACATTTTTGCCTTAGCCGTACGGCCTTAAAGTCATTATGTAGCCCAGGTTGGCCTCGAACTCTCAGCAATCCTCCTGCTTCAGCCTCCCAAATGCTGGGATTATAGCTGTGCATCACCATGCCCAGCCTAGGAGCTGCATTCTTAGCATTGGATGCTAGCTTGTAGCTTTCAAGAGAAGCAAGTCTGGTTTTGTTTTAAACATGAAAGCTGTCACTTATCAGTGTTTGCAAATAAATGGTTTTTAAAAAAACATTACGTAGATTAAAAGGCATGGGCCACATGGGAGGCTGCCTGTTAGTAGTTAGTGACCCCTGCAGCAAGGAAATGTGTAGGACCTTGTGTCATAGCAGCCTGCAGAAGCACGAGTGGTGGGATGGGTGTGTGTGTCACTTTGGACCACATTTTAAACTATTTTATTTTTTTATTTTTTATTTTTGGCAGGACTGAGCCGTGTACCCAGGACTTTTTCTCTGAGCTATGTTCTCAGTCTCCTTTTCTTTTCTTTTCTTTTTCTTTTTTTTCTTCTGGCCTGAGACAGGATCTTGCTAAGTTGCCGAGTTGCCCAGGCTGGACTCAAACTTGCAATCCTTCTGTCTCAGGCTTCTAGAGTGCTGGGATTATAGGCGTGTGCCACTGTGCCTGGAAACATTTTCTTCATCTGATTTTTTATTGTTTTTTCCACTAAGTGCACGCGTGTGTTTATTAAAATTGGTTAAAAAATTCAAAGCAATATGAAAAGGTGTTGGGCGTCTCCTGCTCTTCTCTTACCTGCCTTATTCCTACCCTCAGGATTTCTTTAAGCAAATCTCTTCTCCCCTCCTGTCATCAAAATGTGGAATCATTTCTGTACTGCTCTCAGCCTTGTTTTGTTTCCTTGGCAACGTAGCTTGGCAGCCTTTCCTCATTAGTACCTGCAGTGTTTCCTCATGGAAGACAGTCAATTAATTGAGGTCCTAAGCGCCTGTGTGTTTACCTAGCTCCTCGCTGGATTCCAGCACCTTGCTCAGTGGTAGCCTCGTGTTGTGTTTTGGCAGGGTCTGTGTGAGCGGACGTTCAAGCGCCTGTACCAGTACATGCTGAACGCCGGGCTGGCCAAGGTGATATCCCTTCCCTTGCAAGAGATTCACCCTGAATGCGGACCGTGTAAGACCAAAAAAGGTAAACGCAAACTCTGGGCCTCTGGGCCCTGGGCTGGTGAACTTGCCGGCTTTTCCCTTCTCTTGTGAACTCCAGCCCTATCTCTTGGGTCACATTTCACCCTCCAGTGTGAGGATCCCATGTCCTTATTTGGGTCTTCACTGCCTGTTGCCTGCTTGGCTCGGGATCTTCTGTCCTGAAAGTGCCCCGGTGAACATTTGCTGAACAAAAACAGCTGTCACTCTCAGAAGATGTCTCCTGTGGCTGTCCCCTGACATCCTAAATCATGGTGTCAAGAAGTAAGGTTGCCCTTTCCTCCCCATACGCAGCGGCTCTGCACTCTTCAGCTAGCCGTTGGGAAGTACAACCATGTGTCCCTCAGCAAGGGGAGTACCTGCTGAGAAGTGCATTACTGGTGATTGCACGGTGGGAGTTGATAGCATACACCTACATAAACCTGGACGCTGTCAGTCAGTCTCACCGTCTGCTCTTGATGCACCCACGGGATGCACTAAGCACATGAGGGATGCTGCTGCTGCTGGAGGAGCAGGGAAGTTTACATTAAGCTTTTTCTTTTAATCGTGAAAGGATTATGCTGTAAAAAGAACCATAAAATTTTAGTAAATACCCAAACCAGCAATATAGTTGTTTATCATCATTATCTCATATCTAAGTATTTGGTACTGTATGTCGGATCTTCAGCCATTGTTCCATGGGTGGGGATGGTTTCAGAATGACTCAAAAGACTGTGCAACCCGGATCCCTCACATACTCAGTGTATAGTAAGGTGCACCTGCCTATAGGAGTCCAGCGCGGCTGCTGATGTGCCAAGAGGGGAACGCAGGTGGTGGTGGGAGCAACGGCACCAGCTGTAAATACAGGAAGCTTCACTTGCTTGCCCACCTGCCTCCTGGTTCCCAACAGGCCAAGGAGCCCCCAGTGACCTGTGGCCTGGAGCCCGGGGACCCCTGCTGTATGAAACTACACATTCTGCTTTCGTATGACTAGCACTGCAGTCGGTTTGTTTGTACCAGCATTGCCACAAATGCGCTGTACGACAGCACTGTTCCTAGGCAATAGCAATTTTCAGCTCTTTTATACCCATGTGGCGGAACTGCCACTGACCAAAACAGTTTCACATGGCCCTGCAAGGCGGGGATGTTGTCACTTGTGCATGTAAGAAACTTAAGTGGGGAGATGCCAAGTAACTTGCGTAAGGTTAAGCAATCTATGCGAAATAAATGCAGAGCTTGAACCTTCTGAGAAACTAAGGAGGAGAGACTATAAACCTTTGAAAACTTCCCGTGGTCCTTTTTTCCCCTATTCCTGATTGCTGTCTCATGTTGTTTACCTCTTGATTAACCAAAATCATTTTAAGAGCTGAGAGTCAGAGCTTTAGTAAAATACAGCAGTGAGAATGGACTCATTCCTCTGCACCCTGCCCGCGTCACTATAGTGAGGTAAGGACTATGAGAGGGATAAACCCACAAAACCAAAGAGAACCCAATAGGAAACAGGCTGGGGAGCCGTCAGCCATGTTCTGGCGCACAAGGCAGACAAACAAATGGCAACAGACTGAGCAGAGTGGGAAAGCTAAGTGCCCGTGAAGAGCAGTAGCCACGAACTGACTCCTCAGAACTTGAAGTAAATTGGGAAACTGGAGCATGCACGCACCTTCGAAAGCACAAGTGTAGGTGGGGCTGGAGACAGAAGGGTCTGTGGAATCTGTGTGAGTAGCACTTGTGCGTCCTGGTCTCTTCCTCCTTGCATAGCCAGGTGAGAAGCGCTTTCCCACAGAAGCAAGAATCTGAGTTCCTGCAGGAGGGCATGCCCCAGGGGATTTCTGGAATGCACACATGGAAGAGCAGGTCGGGACAGGGTGGGGCTCAGACAGTAGGCAGCACCTCCACAGCCGCGAGCCCATGTGGCCGCCCTCCCTAGCTCGGCCATCTCTGTATCATTTGATGGTGTCAATCCTCCACCAGCTTCCCTGACTTTTGGTACTTGTGCAGACATATTCCACAGGCAAGAAACAAGACTGACGTGGGACAAAAATTCTTATGTGTTTTGGCTTAGTTTCAGAATACCCAAGCAGAACCCAGAGCTCATACGTGCTAGACAAGGGCTGTGCCACTGAGCTCTACCCCAGACCCTCTAGGAGCTGTCTAAAAGGAAATAGGGGCTCTGCAAGCTATTTGGCTTCTAGGACACTGACAGCCAGATTTATAGTTCCCCAGCCAGGGACAGGAGGCTTTTTTCCTGGAGAAATTGACTGACAAGTCCAAGAGAAAGATCCTCCAGATAGTGATATTTGGAGATTTCCCAAGAAAATAGGGACTCCCACCAGCCCACCTTAACTGGAGACCAAATGGCAATTTCCTGCCTTCTTCCTTGCCACCCTCTAAAATAGGGCCTTGGGTGGCATTTTAATTTTTCTCCAGTTATCTGAGGAAAAACTGACATTAACAAAAGCAAACAGACAGGAAACAACCTGGACAGAGAGTAAAACAAAACTTAAAAAGTAATCCTCCAAAAAGAGATTTTGTGTCCAGGAAACAAGAGAAACCATGAAGAAGAAACATGTAGAAAGTAAAAGGACAGCCCTTAGAAATGAAAGAAATACAACGATTGCAATTGACAGTCTAATGGAAGGGGAGATAGTAAAAGTTGAAAAAAATCTCAAAGAGATGGAAGGTGAGAAAGCCATATTGCAATAAATGAGCTTAAAAGATCCAACATCCACATAATAGGGGTTCCAAAGTATGTTAGTTAGCTTTTCATTACTGTAACAAAATGCCTAAACTAATGAGCTTTTACAAAGGAAATGCTAGAGCTGGGCACGGTGGCACATGCGCTTCGGAAGCTGAGGCTGGAGGATCACCATGAGTTAAGGCCAGCCTGAGCTACATTGTGAGTTGAAGTCCAGTTTAAATTACACAATGAGACCCTGTCTCAAAAAAAGGAAAAAAGCAAAGGAAACATTAGGAGGGCATTGAGTAAAAAAGAGAAGAATCAAGGTGTGTCATGCATAGGTTCTAATTCCCTATGTTGAATGTGGTCATTGTATATAAAGTGTACCAATAAAATTTTAAGAATAAGGAAACGTTTACATTGGCTCACAGTTTTGGAGGTTTCAGTCCATGGTGTATCTCAAAGGCTCCTTGCCTTTGCTGAGCAGAAGGAATGGTGGGTGGTTGTGGTTGAAAGGAGCTGCTTACTTCATGGCAACCAAGAAGCAAACAGATGTGACTAGGGACCCAGTATCCCCTTCAAGGACGCTCCTCTAGTGCTCTTAACTTCCCCCCAGGAGGCCCTGCCACCTAAAGCTTCCAGCACCCCTCAAGAGCACCACAGGCTGGTATGTTGGTTTGGGGGATATTTTTGCAAGGGGAAACAATATAATACAGGATACATATTTTATAAGTTTTTTTTGTAACAGTCATCCAAAAGATGATATACAAGAGAGTGCAGGAAATCTGTCTACATACTATAGACCAATGAATCCAGCTGAGGGCCTGGAGCCAATAACAGTGCCTCCCAGGAATCCAAGTGGAGGCCCAGAGCCCATAACAATGTCTCATGCAGGCCTGTTTCAAGGATCTGCGCTGCGAAGGCCCAAAGGTCAGTGGTGGAATCTAGGAGGATGAAGAATCTGTGCTAGGAGGCTGAGGGGTCTGCACTGGAGCCAGGAAGCAACGCTCAGAAGAACCAGAGCTCGCCTGAAAAGTACCACAGCCATCCTCAGCACCAGTGAGGTCCCGATCTCCTCTGACAGTCAGGACAGTGGAGTTCCCATCAGGGAAGCCAACACAGCAAGCTTCTCAGTCTGAGCTGTGCACCTTCTTCCTCTCCAGAGCCAGGAAGCGATGCTCAGAGTGAGGACCAGAGCTCCCCCAAAGTGAACCAAAGCCATTCTCAGTGCCAACAAAGTCCCGAGCTCCTCGAAGATGAAAACAGCCAAGTTCATCAGGAAAGCCAGGGTGATGAACTCCTCCAGAACAACCAATAGCTCCTTATAGCTTCTACCAGCTCCCAACAGCCTGACTTCTCCAGTTCTGCCTCTTATGCTGCGGGCAACAGTCCCCAAGTGGACCTCTCACACCCGGTACCACGATTACTCAGTTCAGCTGGGGGTTATAAGTTGACCACCAGTTGTCAGTCCACTACAGGTGATGACCAAGCCTGCTTGCCTTTCCCTCCTTTCTTTGTACTGGGGATTGAACTCACGGCTTTGGCATGCTGGGCAAGTGCCCTACCGCTGAGCTGCATCCCCAGCCCTAATAGCCTTTAAACATGGGCCTTTGGGGACAACTTTTTCAAACCATGGTTGTGTGGGGGGCATGGGGAGATGAGAACTCAGAAACCTGAGAACAAGAGCAGAAGATTGGAAGAGATTATCAGAAATGACATGAGGAATTTTCTCAGACCTAAAGAACATGAAGTCTCTAGATCAAAGGGCCTGTCAGGTCTCTAGCATAATGAACATAAATCCATATTAAAATCCAGCATCCTGAGACTTAAGAAATCTGGGCACAGAGAGACTCCAGAGGGGAAACATCAGACTTCCTTACAGTGACTAAAGGAGTCATCGGCACAGAGCCATCAGAATTCGGAAGCAAGTGGACCATCATGTGGACCTGTATTCCGCTTTGCCATCACTGAAGCATGGGAATAAGGACAGTCATATAGTTTCACACTCAAGTCATCGCCTACTTCCTTTTAGGAAGCTACCATCAAAAGACAGAATAAACCAAGAGATAGGAAAATATGGGGTCAAGGGAGTGGGGCCAGGTGAGGGGAAGCCCTGGGACAATGGTGAACAAAGTGGCAGGAGGGCAGAATGAGAGATCAGCAGTCTGGAAAGACACGGGAGCAGAGCCTCCAGGAGGGTGGGAGTCCATGCCAGTGACAGACTCTGTGTGTGCCGATGGACCTGTTGTAGTCAGGTTTTGTGAGGGAATAGATTCAATACAGGACACAATTTATAAGATTATTTTATAATGTTCATCCAAAAAGTCAAATGCAGAAGAATGCAAGAAATCTGTGCATGTGCTAGAGACCCAAAGAATCCAGCAGAGGCCCTGGATCCCATGGCAGTATCCTCCAACTGGAGACCTGGAGCCCAGGACAATCTCATGAAAGTCTGTATCAAGGCTTTGCACTGGGAAGGCCCAAAGGTAAGTGGTGGAATCTGGGAAGTCTGTGTCGGCAGGATGAAGGATCTGAGCCAGCATGAGGGATCTGCACTGGAGCCAGGAAGCCAAGCTCAGGGTATGGACCAGAGCTTCCCCAAAAGAACTGCAGCCATCCTCAGTGACAGGGAAGACCTGAGCTCCCCTGATGATGGGAACAGCTGAGTTCACATGCAGTTCAGCTGGATGTTACAAGTTGACCATTAGTTAATCCACCGCAGGACTTAGGGACAGTTGCATGTCTGTCCAAGAATCTGAGCATGAATTTATTATGACAGACACAGAAAATCAAGCAAATGGGGAAAAATGAGCTTAGTAACTCCAAGAAGAGTGAAAAAGTATGCAAGAAAAATGCGTAGGTCCTGTGAGCTTGACGTCATGGGCACAGCAGGCAACCCAGGGAGACTGGATTTGTAAACAGCACTTCACAGAACTTGTTCTGCGGGAGAGGGGACCCACATTGTCCCCAGCACTCAGCGCAGTCCTGAGAAGGCAGGCAGCCAGATTTGTTGAGAAAACACCAACTGCCAGCCTGGTGGAACTCTGCCTCTCCTTTATTTCATAGCTTAGTTCTTGGGATCCTGGAATCTGCAGAAGCCTCAGGCAGCAGCAGGTAACACAGATGGTCATGAGACCACAGGCATGGAGCGGGTGGGAGAGGAGTCCTCTAGTGGAGCCTCATCTTGGAGTCCCTAGTTTGTTGTATTTGTTTGTTTGTTTTTTGAGGTAAGGTCTCTCAATACATAGTTCAGCTGACTTTGAACTTACTGTGTAGCTCAGGCTGGCCTCCAATGTACAGCAATCCTCCTGCCTCAGCCTCCTGAATGCTGGGATTACAGGTGTGCACCACCGTGCCCTGTGAGTCCCCACCTTGTAACATTTTTTCAGTGCTGAGTAAATGTGAGATTGGAGTTGGTAGAGTCAGCGTTTAAGTAGCAAGGACATGAGAAAGGGTTCTGGGCTCTGTGTCCAGGAAGGAAATGTTTGCGGTCTGAGAGGCGGCCCAGGGGGCTGAGCAGTCAGGGAACAGCATGGTGTTGGACCTGGAAGTCTGATGAGCTGAGTATTTCAAATACGCATGGCTTGCGGGTCTATTAATTTTTGTTTCCTGGCCTTTTGGAAGAAAGGCATTAAAAATAAACAAAGTGGAGTCATTTTATCTTTAAAATCAAGAGGATCTGAGCAGGAATCTCACCTCCTTTTTAAAAGCCTTTCTGCTGGGCAGGCAACTATGGAAGAAAGCTTCTCCCAGGCTGGCAGTTCCTGGAAATGGAAAGTAACCACTTGAAACCAACAGAGATGAAGGAACCTTGAAGTAAGAGCCATGGGGTCAGTTCTTGCATCACCATCTGACGGGGTGGCCTTAAACAAGTTCCTGGACCCACCTGCACCTCAGCTGCCCCGCCCAGAGTGTCTGGAGGTGGTACCAGTAGCACCTGGGTCCCTGGGCATGGAAGGCGTGTGCAGAGCAGGGGCCACAGGCTGGCGGGCTGTAGGCCGGATCTGTCTTGTGCTTTGTGTGGTTCACAGTGTTTGCTTTCATTGAATAATTGCTAGGATATAAAAATCGGGGTTTTACTAAGAAGTCTGATTTTCTACTTCTGTGTTGCAAGTAAAATTAGGCGCCGTTGACACCATTGACTCTTTAATGACAGCTGGCTGTGCAGGCAAGGCCCCCTCCCCATTCACCGTGGTGCCCTGCCCACTGTCGCCTAACCCACAGCCTGGCTCCCTCTGGCTGTCATCCGCCTGAGCCTTGCAGGTATATCCATCCACAGGACCCGTGCGTAGCACAGTGACTGGGCATAGGCACCTGAGGCGGGGGGCTGAGAGGGCAGGACACATAGCAAAAACGGGGGTGGCTTTGGGTCCCTGTGCAGGCACCCAAGATGGTGATGTCCATGCATTTAAATGGTCACACACACAGACCCGTGTGTACACCAGGCCCATTTTGATGACTTGAGGCTCATTACCTCCCCCCAGTGATCTCCTGTCCCACAGCCTCACTCACCTTTCTGTGCCCGGTTCTTGAAACGCACTCTCACTACTAGTCCTTCCCTCACTGCCAGTGATACCCGTGTGGCTTCATCCGGGGCCCTGAGCCCCTCCAGGCTGGCGGCCACCCGTTCTCATGCTTTCCAGTCTTTGTGCCTGTGCCAGGTGGTCTAGGACCAGAGCGGGTGCTAAGTAAATGTTTAGCAGATTTAATTTAATTACGTGCCACTTCAGTTACTTGTGTTAAGCAGTAGGCAAGGGATAAATGGAATTTTCAGGTTTTCTTTTTTTTTTCCCCTTTTTGCTGTGAGCTTTGTTGTTCCCATTTGCAAAATTAACATAAAACCTTCCCTCTAAGGCATTATGGAACAGAGGGCTTCAGTAATAAATAAAGATGATGTATTACTTCATGTAAATTTACAGGTATGCCTGGATATGTATAAATTGGTTCTAAAATTCCTTAAACAAAGAGTTTGGGTTTAGCATATTTTACATGCGTATTTCTCTGCACCTAAGGCTGCAGTGATATGTTTTGCAAAGAAGCAAAATAACCTTGGTAATAAAAACAGTCACCCCGAGCTGCTCTGTTTTGCAAATTTGGATTACTTTCTTCAGGTATTTACCAGTCAGCCTGCGCTTATTAAATTTGTGTGGAGAAGGGAAAGAAAGGAAGAGATAACCGAGCAGGGCTTGGCAGTGCTTTCCAGCACAAGTGGAATCACAGTTGGAAGCAGTTGACTGAGATGTACTCCCTGGGGTTCACTGAGATGGCCGTTGAGTGGGTTTTGCAGGTTCAGCGTTGAGGCAAATCCAGCATCAGTGAGGGTTGGGGTGAAGCACCTGCACTCCCGTTTATGATCTAGACTTGCCACACAGCTCCTGCCCTGCGATTTGTTTTCATTTTTTATTTTTTTCCTTGTGCTAGGAATTGAACCCAGGACCACATGCATGCAAGGCAAGTGTTCAGACTGGCCTGGAACTTGTGATCCTCCTTACCTCCCAGGTAGCTTGGATTACAGCTCTGTGACTCTTAAAAAATAAACAAGTATTACAACACTTTGGGATGCAACATTAGTATAATTTAGGAATATAACAGGAGAAATGCAAAATGTGTGCTCTGAAAACTATAAAACATGGTCAGGAGGCATTTTAAGATCTAAGTAAGTGGAAGAACATCCTGTGAATGGGAAGGCATACTGTTACCAAGATGATAGATAATACTCCGCAAGCTAATCCGAGTCAACAAAATCCATATCCAATTCCCAGCTGATTTTTTTTTTTTGTGGAAATTGACAGGCTGATTCTAAAAATAATAAGGAATTGCAAGGGACCCAGAAAGTTTAAACAATCTTGAAAAAAGAATAAAGAATTCATACTTCTGCTTTCAACACTGACTACAAAGCGACCGTGCCCAGGATGTGCTACTGGTACAAGAATATACTTAGATCAGTGAGCTGGAACTGACGGACCTGAGTGCCTGTGGTCAGCTGATTTCCCACAGGGATGCCAAAGCTGAGCATGGAGAAGGAATGGCCAATCACAAAAGGGCATTACTCTGGGATTCCATTGATAGAAAAACCCAGCATACAAAAGTCAAGAAGGGATTAGTAAATAAATCCCATAGGACAGGGACGGTGAGGGGCAGGGAGCCGAGCCTGAAGGGTAGGAGGTGATGGGAATGGTCTGAATTAGCTGGTGTTAACTGTGTAGACCGTGGATATATTTAAAACCCATTTACTCTTGCACACTAAATGTGTGATACATGGGCTGGGGATATAGCTCAGTGGAATAAGCTCTTGCCTAGCAAGAGCAGGGTCCTGAGTTCGATCCCCAGTACTGCAAAAATAAATAAATAAATAAATAAATGTGTGATACATGAATTAAATTTCAAGGAAACTGTGAAAATTGAAATTACAAAATACAAACTAAACCAAAAAATGGAACAAGACAAACAAACTAAATTACAATCATTAAAATGGCAAAAGGGGACATTTAAAAAGTTCTCATGGAACTAAAGTGTACAACCTATGAAAAAAGAGAAATGAGCCATATTAAGAATGACTAAAATGTAGTAAAATAAACATAAGGGTTCAGAAGAGCTTCCAAAAAAAAAAGAACTCCATTTGGAAAACAGAAGACTAGTTAAAAGATGAACCTAAACATGAAAAAATTGTCAGAAGTTTTTAAAGCCAAGAAAATTAATGGTGGGAGGGGGCAGTAGTTATAAAGCAGTTAAAAATAAGCAAGGTTTCTTTTTAAATTAAAAGCAACAAAGTGATTAAAGGACACTAACTTTAAAATTAAAATTACCATAATTAATGATAAAGATGAAAGAAGCAAGAACAGATTAACAGCAAAAGCTATTATGAGAACTTAGAAGCAGGGGTGAAATTTACAAAGATGTGAATTCCTCCAGGCTTTGAGTAACTTATGCCAGGCAGAGGCCGCCTTACCTGGAAGGATCCCTTTGTCTCCTCTGCAGCTCACCCTTGCAGACAGCGGGCGCCCTCACCCTCACTCAGCAGGAACTCCCGTCATCATCCACCCAAGCCGTGCTTTGGGAAGAGTGTGCTGGTGGCCAGAGGACGAGATTGAGGAATGAGGAAAACCGGACTGGGGGCCGCAATCACAGTGATAGCCTTGTGCC
Organism: Dinomys branickii; assembly: GCA_004027595.1. Taxonomy (NCBI): domain Eukaryota; kingdom Metazoa; phylum Chordata; class Mammalia; order Rodentia; family Dinomyidae; genus Dinomys; species Dinomys branickii. Next base: position 46,132 of record PVLD010003603.1, read on the forward strand.
AATTTAGGACTGATGGCCAGTCCTAGGCTGAAGGACGGGGGAATGTGCCCTCAGGCCCTTTCTAGGGTGTACCCAGCAGATTGCAAGGAGAGGCTGCTGTCTGAGCTGGGAAGGACAAGGCAGGGGCAGAGCTCACGAACAGGTGGTTGTCAGCAACAGAGTCCCTCATGAAGGCCAGGAACGTGACCGAGGTGTTTCCCAGCCAGTGATCTTACCTTCTTAAACAGCACCCGGCTCAGCGCCCTGCGTGATCGTTGTGCTTAGCACCATACTGTGTTGACCCAGGGGTTCCCCTCTGTTGGGCACACCTGTCTAGAACTTGGAGGACCTAGTCACGTCACTAACTCAGCCCAAGTATTTTGGGGAGATGACATGGGACTGAGTAATGCTGCCTGAGACTGTAGACTGAGAATGTTTATAGTTTCCAAAACCTGTGTCAGCTCCCGTGTGTTTTATTGCCAATACCAGTATTTGCTTTGTGCAGTTAGTAAGAAAAACCTTAGATTCTGCGGGCTTGTCACAGGGCTTTCTAAAGAGGGGGAACTGACACTGTAGAAGACTATTACCCCATTTTGTGGCCAAAGAGGGAGGTAGAGAAAGCATTGAGATCGTGTGCCGGGCATTGGGCTCAGTGTGATTGTCTTCTAATCCTTCGAATTCTACTGTCAGTACTATTTTTTTTTTTTAGACAGGGTCTTACTATGTAGTTCAGGTTGGCCCTGGACTCACTGTGTAGCCCAGGCTGGTCTCGAACTTGCCGCAATCCTCCTATCTTCCAAGTGTGAGCATTACGGGCATGCACTACCATGCCCAGCTTCGTCAGTACTATTCTTTATCTTCATTTTATTGCCAAGAAAGTGGAGGCACAAGTCACTTGCCTAGGCGCAGAGATTTGAGCCCAGGAAGTCTGAGCCAGCCTCTGTACACACAGGACCCTCTGCTGCCCCCCAGAGACTGGGCCCGACTCCAGAGGAAAGGGAGGGAGGGAGGTGAGAGGCTGGGGCATAAGCCAGGGACCCAGTGAAGTCCCTGAGGACAGCCCATAGGTCCAGCTCCCGTAGACTTGGGCTGCCTGGCGGGCCTCCCCCCTCCATGCTGCTTCCATAGTCACAGAAATAGCTTCTAGGCCTTGTCCCAAACACCATGCCTACACAACAGAAAACGAAACATCCCAGCAAGGTGAGCACGCCTCTGCAGCGCCCTCTTCCTGCCCCTACCCGTTCTGCAGTGTGCCTGTTCTTTTAACTGTGTGACTTTGCTTGTGCTGTTCCTTCTGCCTGGGACGCCTGTCCCCCCCTGCCTGATGCGACTATCCTGCACATTCTTCAGTGTCTCACCACGTCACTCTCTCTACATTTTTTTTTTTTTTTTTTTGGATACTGGGAGTTGAACTCAGGACCTCACGCTTGCTAGGCAGGCGCTGTGCCACTGAGCTATATCCCCGGTCCTTCTCTACTTGCTGCCTGGTCCCTGCCTGCCTATTGCATGTTTAACCCTTGTGCAAGCTGGAAGCAGAGTGTAGAGGTCATAGTAGCAGATTTCATGACATGCACGGCCGTCCAGCTGTACAGCCAGAGAGCATGCGCTGAGCTCTGGGAAGAGGCCAAGCACACCCCACATGTATTTACTCATTCAGTTCTTGCTACCACCAGCTCACAGTAGACAGACATAGCATGGTCTGGTGTTACCAGTGAGGAATTTGAGGCCCGCAGAGGAAGTCACTTCGTGGCGGGGGAGCCAGAACTCACAGCTAGGCTGGTGTGATCAGCAGCCCCTTTAACCACCCACTCTGCCCACTACCTCAGCCTCCTGCAGGGACAGGAAGCCTGTCTCATTCATCTGTTTCTGATGGACCTCGCACAAAATCGGTGTTTATGGAATCAAGTTGAGTTAAGGCCCCAGGCAACCTTGTGACATTTTTCAGTCCAGGTGACTGGGTATGACATTTGATCCTCAAAAGCTGTATCTTTCCAAAGTCGTCGTTATAATAGTAAAGACGAAAGTGGGAGCGGGTGTTTATTGAGCATTATTTGCGTGCCAGGCATTGCTCTCAGAGCGCTGTGGGAAGATACAACTCTTATCCCCACTTTATAGCTGAGGAAACCAGTGATACGCTGGGCAGAGGCAAGTTCTGCCACACAGGCTGGCTCTGGTACCCGTGCTTTTAACCTGTGCCGCCCTGCCCCACCGTCATCTCTGCACTGCCCTGGATTCGGGGCTTCTGACCTCTCTGCCCGTGCTTCTCGGAGATGTCTCCCCCAGGTTGTCCCCAGGTGGCTTGCTTGGTAGTTTCTAAGGCTCCAAGGGACTCCGAGCACTGACCACCTGTCTCCTCTTCCTGGTTCAGGGTGTGCGTGCGCGTGCGTGTGCGTGTGTGCCTGCCTGCCTGCCACGCTGCCTGACTCCCTGGCTCCCTGGCAGCTGTGCCTCTCTCTGCTGACCTGTAGAGGAAACCCGCCCCTGCGCTATTTCTTCCTGTCTTGCTTTTGTTCTCCCCTAGGTTAATCACAGCTGATAGCCCCGCTTTGCTAGGGAGCCCGATGAGGGTTTTCTCTGGGAATGTGAGAAACACAGGCACTGTTCCCACTTCGCAGCCACTCGGGGTTTCCTATACAGTGAATCGTGCTTTCTGACAGAAATTTCAAATTCTAATGCAGCCAGGTGGTTCGGTGTGGGACATATCAGTTAGGTCACACACCCCACCGAGCCTATCTGCCCTTTTGCTTTTTCCTTTTCTCTTTTCTCTTTCCTCTTCCTTTTCCTCCCCTCACCCCGCCTCCTCTCTCTTATTTATTGGTCCAGGAGGTTGAACCCAGGGGCTCCCTACCACTGTGCTGCATCTCCAACCCTTTTTAAGAATACCGTACTGTATGTTGAGACAGGATCTTACTGAGGTGCCCAGGCAGGCCTGTAATGTGTGATCCTCCTGGCTCAGCCTCCCAGGTAGCTGGGATCATAGGCGGGCATGCACCACGTGCCCGATAGCCGCCTTTTTGCTTAAAAGGCAGTATTGTGCTGACTTGTAGGGCTATGCAGTGAGTAAAGGAAAGAGCTTCCGAAAACAGCTACCCAGAGCCCTGGCTCAGCAGGTGCTCCGTAAGGAGTCACCCCATCCTTCTTCCCTTCTGGGCCCGTAAACTGCCTACATTCCACCACCTCGTTCTCTAGCACTAGAGACCTGGTGATTTCTTCGTGGTGAAGTGCTGACCTCGGCGCACCAGGTCGTCAAAGTCCCTGACTCCTCATGTGTACAAGTGTGTGTGCTCATCTGGCCCACTGACCATGTGCACTGTCTGGCTGGTCCTACTTCTCTGGCTTTTTGTCCCTGGAAAGCAAGCTCTGTAGCAGAGACCAGTGGCTGCCATTAATGGTCCCTGTGTCCTCCAAGGTGGGTGCTGGTCTGCAGGTGGCAGCTCAGGTGAAGGAGGGCCAGCCGCCGTTCTCCCTGGTATGTGTGTTATTTTTTATTTTTTAAAAATCTTTTTGAGAAAGGGTTCACTGCAGTTCAGGCTGGCCTTTAACTAACTTTATAGCCCAGGCTGGCTATGTCATATGCACAGTGATCCTCCTGCCTCAGCCTCCCTCGCTAGAATCACAGGCGTGCGCCACCATACCCAGCTAGTGTGTGTGCATTCTCAGTGGCATTTCATCCTGTCCCCTTTTTCTTTTGGCATCAGCCCTCTTGGAAGAGGCTCCTTTAAAAAGGCAGGGAGAAATGAAAGAATTTCAATAATAAAAACTAAAATTCTCTGTAGCACTGGGTAAGGGGCGTTGTGCATGCCAGGCTAATGCTGTACCTTGGAGCTATAGCCTGAGTCCCTCAAAACTGGCTTTCTGAAGCTAGTTAAACTCCAGGGTGGTAGGAGAGGTATAAGTGACCCCAAGGTCCCGGTCTGTCCTTACCTGCCTTGCTCCTGCCCTGCTCCCCACCGCCCAGAAGGCTCAGCGTGTTCGTTGTCCTGGTGCATGGAGCAGCGCCTGCCCCAGCTCTGGAACAGAGGCCGATTCTGAACCACTGGGCCCTGCTGTGTCTCCAGCGAGGTTTCCCAGAATGAAGGTGTGCGTCACATGGTGTGGGGAACGGGAATGTTTTTGTGTTGTGTTAGGAAGGAGACAGGCAGGCACAGCCTGAGCACATAACAGGGAGCGTACTTCTCCACTGCGACTGGGGGGCGTGCAATAGCCACCGTCACAGTAGAGAAATGGGCTCTGACCCGTGGGGCAGGCAGAGTTGCACACCCCTGGCCTCAGGCCTCACCAGTGCCACCTGACCGGTGCTCTAGTCCTTCTGCAGTCACCACAGCCTCCCGCCACCCCAGCCCAAGATGTTTGAGCAGGCCCGTGCTGCCCATAGCTCCCCTTTCTGGGTCACGGGCTCCTGGTCAGCCCTGGGGATGATGATGCCGTGTGAGTCTGCAAAGAGCATCTCCCAGTCCCCAGGTGTCACCCTCCGCCTTCCCGCCAACAGCCAGATTGCTCGGGCCAAACCCCACACCCAAAACAAGAGCCCCCAGGAGCCAGGCTACCAGGACTGGAGGCCAGCTATGGGGCGTCTCTATAACAAGAAGGGACCAACTATCTTAATTCCACTAAAGTTTATAGTGTCTTCACCCAGTGCCAGGGCACTGGTCATGCTAGAAAGAGCGCTGCCTTCTTGTGAACTCGGAGGCAGATAGCAACCCTCACAGCCAGTTCCTGGCTCAGACCAAGGGCCAGGGGATTGTTGCAGTGTAGACTCTGAGCACATGTCACTCTGTCACCTTCATATTCATCCCATGAGGGGGAGAACATCATTGCCATTCCATTTTATTGATCAGAAAGCAAAGAGTTCATTTCCTCATGGTCACAGAAACAGGAAGTCACAGTTGAGAAGGGCACCTGTGCCTGTGGCTGTCGTTGCCCGGACCGTGGTGCCATGTGGTGAAAGCGGTGATGGCACAGGCATCGCACACTGCCACAGAGAGGGAGGAGGACCGAATTGCTGGGAGAAGGCCAGGCTCCTCAGAGGTAGAGGTTTCCTCCACTTTGTCCACCAAGCCCACGAGAGCTTGCCTTGCTCTGCGTCTCGCACTGGTGCCTGAGCACTGCTGCGTGTGGTTCTGACTCTTTACCCCTAAAGGGAGTTCGGCAGTGAAAGGAGTGGTGCCAGGATACTGGCTCAGTGTATATCGGTTTGGTGCCCCAGCATGCTGTTCTGTGCCAGTATCTCTGGCACTAGGTCACCGTTGCTCTCCGTCCCATCGACATCTTTGAATCAAGGGCGAGCGCTCTGGAGCCAACCTACACCAGCCCCTCCACAGCAGAGGGACAGGAGTCTGGGCAGGTTCCTTAGCACCTTGGTTCCCTCTTAAGGGGAATGAGGGTGCTGGCACCTCCCTGCTAAGCCCGTGGTCAGATCTGTAAGGAACACTGGCGGGACGGGCGGCGTAGGTTGCCGTTGAGAGCACCTTGGGAGAGCGGAGCTGGGCTGGTGGGGTGCTGGGAGGGGTGTGACTAGAGGACACAGGATGTTCTGGTGAGAACAGCTTGGTGGCCATTGTCAGCTGCATGCCGGATCTGCGGGCCACTCTGCTGGAAGAGAGCCCCAAGGGGGCCCAGCAGGAGATCCAGTCCCAGGGACCTGAGCCTTCAGTTTTTGACAGTGCGGATGACTTAAGAGTGCCCTCAGCCCGGCCTCGCTGCTCAGGCTCCCACCTGGGAGAGGAACGCAGTGGGGAGGGCCGAGGCTGGAGGAGGTCTCGCTGCAGCCATCCAGGGCTTTATGCTTAAGCTGATGAAAAGTTGTGTGGGGTGGCTTGCCCATCACTGAAGAACATGGGGATGGGTGCCAGGCTTGTGCCCAGGGCCATGGAGGCTGCCCGTTGTTCTGTAGGCCTTCTGGCTCAGGCCCTCTACCCAGCTATCCTCCCCAAGGAAGCTTTTGGTAAGTTCAGTGCCCTGAGATGTTTTATTGTTTGGGATGGTCACCTGCAAGTTCTATGCCTCAAAAGTCCCCTGCCTGAGAAGGGCTTGTGTTTCTGTGCTCTGTGGTGGGCATTTCATACCTCACAGGCAGGGAGGTTTCAGAGACCAACTTCACTACCTTCCCCTTGCTGTGGTACCCTAGCATTTTGCCCATTCAACTGCTGGCCAAGAAACCATGTTATTACACATGTAACAAGTGACATCTTAGTGTCTTAAAACAGTGCAACTTATTTTCTGAAATGGGTTTTATCAGGCCCAAATCAGTCTGTGCCTGGCCTGTGTTCCTTCTGGAGGCCGTGGGGTGTAATCTTTCCTGGCCTTTTCCAGTTCCCAGAAGCCATTCACCTTCCTTGGCTCCTGGTCCTCTCCATCTTAAGTTGTCTCTGACCCTCCTGCCTCCCTCTTACAAGGACCCCATACTACTGCATTGGGCTGCCCTGTTAATCCAGGACAGTCTTGTCATCTCGGTACCCTTACCCACAGCAAGCAGGCCCTGAGCACCCTGAATTTACTCCTGTCTGCAAAGGCCTTGGGCCATGTGAGGCACCATATCCACAGCTGTTGGGATTAAGGTGAAGGCATCTGTGAGGGGCCATTACTCTGCAGAACACAGGACACCTGAGCATGCCCCTCGCTAGGCAACTTCGCTGCTGTCACAGACAAGCTGTCCGGAGCTTTGGGCAAGTGATTTAACCCCCTACATCTCAGTTTCTTCATCTGTGAGATGCCTGCTGGGTCCTCGGGACCCAGAAAGTCAGCACTTACCAAGCGGCAGGACGTTTTATCTTTCCCTGCATCTTTCTTGTCCTTCTCCACAGGCATGTGTGTGATTTTTTTTTCTGGCACCCTTTGGTGATTTGTGATGTGGCTTGGTATGATTGTCTGGATGAAGGCAGGTGCTGGTCCACCGAGAGTGTGTTGACTTCTCGGTAAACTGCCGCTCAGCCCCTCGCTGCTGCTGCTGTTCCCAGGGCTGGGGACAGAGCCCAGGGCCTCACAAAGGCCAGGCACATGCTCTGCCCTGGGAGACATCCTGGCCCTCGTGTTTTCTCTTATTCACTAGAGCTATGGAAAGTGGCATAGTGGACCTATTAGTCTTGGTGGCCTTTGCCTCTTTCTGAGTTATTTTCATGCTGTTAAATTCCTACACTTTTAGAGTCACTGGAACAGCCTCTCAGCTTGCTCTCCAAGGCATACAGAACTCCTCCACCCTGCTGCCATACCCCATGGAAGTGGGTATTAGTTGATGTGAAAAAAATTGCTTTTCTTTCTTTCTTTCTTTCTTTCTTTCTTTCTTTCTTTCTTTCTTTCTTTCTTTCCTTCCTTCCTTCCTTCCTTCCTTCCTTCCTTCCTTCCTTTCTCTCTCTCTCTCTTTCTCTCTCTCTTTCTCTCTTTCTTTCTCTCTCTTTCTTTCTGACTCACTGTGTAGTTCAGTCTGGCCTTGAGCTCACTCTGTAGCCCAGGCTGGCCTCAAACTCACAGTGATCCTCCCGCCTCAGCGCCCTGCATGCTGGGGTCATGGGCGTGCACCACCACACCCGGCTGTCTTTCATTCTTACAGCCAGTGCTGTGCACCTGTCTCCCACATGCGCCCTGTCGGGTGCTGGGAAGACGATGTGAAGGCACAGGCGCACCCTTGCCCTGGAGCAGGTCTCCAGCAGGACAGGCAACTGCCTGTTCAGTTAAAGGATTAACAGGGCATCTGGAGGTTCCTTTTATTTGCATTTCTTTATTCATTCATTCTCTATTCTGTTCTGTTCTGTTCTCTTCACAGTTAGTAGTAATTCACTGGAATAAATTTCCTGGTCTGGTGCCCTAGGACACACAGCCTTGAACTTTGCAAACACTGACGGGGATGACCTTTCTTGGGCTCCTGTGTCTGCGGGTGTCCACGCTGACCTTCTAGGCCCAGCTTCCATTCACCACTGGCAAACATGTGCTCATGTTCCCAGGGACGGATGTCATGGTCCGGTGCCTCAAGCTGCTGAAGGAGTTCAAGAAGAAGGTCGAGGACGACCACGATGACGACGATGACGAGGAAGTCATCTCCAAGGGAGTGCCCCCCGTGGACATCGTGTATGAGCGGGACATGCTCACGCAGACCTATGACCTCAGTGAGTCCTGGCTGTTTGAACCCTGCTTGGGCCGAGCGGGGTGCGCCACAGGGAAGCAGCGCTCTGCTGCCAATAGTGTCATGCAGCAGGAAGCACCCTGGTCGTTAGAGGCTCGGACTGTTGGCTGATTCCAGTTTGAAACCTGGTTGCCCCTCCTCTGTGTGACTTTAGCAAGGTCTTTAAAATAGGTTGTATTAGAGTTCTTCAGAGAAATAGAACTGGGAGGCTGTATAAGAACATAGATGAGAGGAAATTTATTTGGGGAATTGCTTTACGGGATAATGGAGGTTGAAAATTCTTACTCTAGACCTGTATATGCTGGAGCGTGTAGGTCCTGAGCAGAGAAGAAGGAAGGGTGTACCTTTCCTCTGCCTCTGTTTTCTGTCTGGCCCCCAGCCAATTACCTGTGCAGCTCACCAAATCACAACCCAGGCTTCTTCAGGAACAACCTCACAGACATGTCTAGAAATAACACTTCACCAGTGATCTAGGTGTCCCTTCCTCCAGCCAAGCTGATTCCTAAAATTAAGCTCTGCATGGGGCTAGTACCCACACTAGCACATGTGGAGGGTAAATGGTGCAGGATTAAAAAGTCTATAGCAGTGCCTAGTGTGTGGAAAACACACACACGGAAATAGCTCATTGTCTCAGCCTGTTTGCTGGTGCTGTAACAAAGTGCTCAGAACTGGGTAACTTGTAAAGAAGAGTTTACCTTGACTTCCAGTTTAGGAGGCTGGAGAATCCATGTTGAGTGCTGGCATCTGCCCAGTTTCTGTGAGGGCCTGGGCTGCTCCTTGCATGGAAGAAGAACAGGAGGGCAGTGGGTGTCTGTGGAAGGGGCAGAATGCAAAGGGTAACCTTGCTTTTAGCACAGCCTGGTATTCTCTCAGCAGCTGACACAATCCCACTAGAGCACAAAATTGCTCCTCTGGGAGGATGTTCGTCTGTGCAGGAGGGTGCCACACCCCTGTCCCAGACGCTGCCCGCTGGGCCACAGCACTGCTGTGTTGCGGATTAAGCCGTAACATAAAGGTTTATGAGCCACCCCTCCTAGGACAGGTCTGGAGTCACCATAGGCTGGGAAAGATGGGGATGAAGGGCGAGAAAACTGTTCCTCCCACTCCTCTCCCTTCCCTGGCTGCCCAAAACCCATGCGGCACAACTGTGACCCAGTGCCTTAGGCAGTGTGGCTGCAGGCCCCTGTGGGGAGGACAGAGCAGAAGGCAAAGTGGCCACGGGAGGTGTAATAATCCCAGTGGCAGTTTGGCCGGTCTTTTAGAGAGCTGTCTGGCAGCTTTGACAGTTTGTGTGAGGGGGTCCTTGGAACACAGTTTGGGAACAGCTTTCCCCTAATCCTTTGATCTCCGCTTTTAGTGTGTTGCTGGATAAATATAGGAAACGTCCCAGACATCGCTTTTTATTCTGCCGTTTATTTTTATATGTGTATGATATAGCAACATCTTTACCTAGATTGATTTTTCCTGGCAGCTCCATCTTTGTGGATATATCAGAAAATAAAAGAGAAACAACTGGGTGTGGTGGCACACACCTGTAATCCCAGCACTCGGGAGGATGGTTGCAAGATCGAGGCCACCCTGGGCTACAAAGTGAGCTCAAGGCCAGCCTGAACTGCATAGTGATACCCTGTCTCAAAAAGACAAAAATACATAAATAAATGAGAAAATATTTCTGAAACATGAAAGAGCTTTGCCACGACATGTGCCCCACAGCCCATGAACTTTGCTGCAGGGACCCCTACCTGCCCCTCACCCCCAGCCAGGCTACTTCCTAGACTCTGTCCCAGAATAGAGGAGGGAATTGAAAAGGGCCTCTTAGAGACAGATACAATAGCTGCTGAGAAGCAGCAGCTGACAGGAGCTGACAGGCTACACAGTACAAATTACAGGGCCCCGTCGTGGGCGAGGCCTTCACCATCAAGCTCAGTACTGCTGTTTCCTTCCTGTCCCTGCTTGCTCAGCAGCTGAAGTCCATGGTGCCTCTGTGTCGGCTGAGAAAGACAGGGACACGAAGCACAGCCATTAAAAGAAGTTCTCAGCTGGATGTGGGGTGCATACCTCTCATCCCAACACTCTAGGAAGCTGAGGCAGGAAGATTGCAAGTTTGAACCCAGCCTGGGTAATTTAGTGCTTAAATGCTGTCACAGAATAAAAAAAGGGCTGGGATGTATCTCAGTGTGAAGGTCCTGGCTGGGAACCTTAGTACTGGAAAAAGTAGGATTTTTAAAAAGTACTTTGCTTTTTAAAGGGGTCAGTTTCATTTATCTGAAAAAGTTCATGAGAAAGTGGTAATTTCCTACGTAAAAATGGTCTTCATAGAACCCAACAGATCACCCACTCACTGCGTTACCATCAGTGTTCTAAAGTGGAGGAGCCAGACAGCGAGGGTCCCCCAACAGGAGCTGTTAGTGTCTACTACTACTACTGTGCAGTGTTTCTCAGGCATGTGTTCTTTGGAGGGAAAGAGACAGCAGCAGCCTGCTGTTACTGTGCTGTCGGAGTGGGCAGTGCCTGCGGCTCCGGCTGGGGCTCATGGGGGTGTTTCTTACAGTTGAGCGCAGAGGCACAAAAGGAATTTCCCAAGCTGAAATCCGAGTGGCCATGAATGTGGGAAAGCTGGAAGCGAGAATGCTGTGTCGGCTTCTTCAAAGGTTCAAGGTTGTCAAGGTAACGCCCTCAGCCCTCCCTGCAGTTCCTCTCTCTGGACGTCCGTGCTCTGTGATTATGGAGCAGTGTCTCAGGCAGGCAGAGAACTAGAAGCCCTGCCCTCCGTCTCTAGACGTCAGATGCCACCGTGTTACGTCTCCCCCTCACTGTGGCTTTTGTTTGGTGCCACCTTTTAGAAACTTAAGCAATTGTCAGCATGAGAGTCACAGGGTGAGGCAGGGCCACCAGGCGCTCAATTCTGTGCAGGGACGGGCAGCCAGAGCTGGCTTGTGCCTGTCCACCTGCCCTCTCTCACTCCCATGTGGCTTGCCTGGGGCCTGGGGGCATCAGATAAGCTACCCAGTGTGTCTGGTGTTCTCCCTCTGTCACTGAGACTGGCGTCTCACCTTGATGCTTATGTGAGTCAGCATTACATAACTATAATGAAATTCCTGAGGCAGTTGGCTTTTAAAGAAAAAGGGTTTATTCCAGCTCATGGTTTGTGAGGCTCCAGAAAACCTTGACGATCAAGTAACCCCATTGCTTCAGGCCTCTGGTGAGGAAGCACATCATGGTAGGGGCGCATGGCGATGCAGACTGCTTACATCCTGAGCCAGAGGGGGAGCGAATGACTGGATCCCCTGACCCAGTTTGAGGGCACACCCCATATGGCCTAGGGCCTCCCTCTAGGACCCACTTCCTGAAGGTTCTGCAGTCTCACAGTAGTGCCACCCAGGCACCAGTCCTTTATGAAGGACCTGTTGGGGCTCTTGTCCAAACCATAGCAGCACTTGACCCTCCTTTTGCTTGTCTTTGGGACATTTTGCCAGAAGGCAGGATTACTAAAGTTGAGCTAGTGACAGCAGAGACTTAGCAGCCCCTTGTCACGGAGTGAGCACGCAGAAGGTATTATTCCTTCTCTTCTCGAGGGCTCTAGGAGGAGCTCCTCCTCTGTCCTAGATGAAATGAATGTGCGCTGGCAGTGGCCAAACTACCAGGCCCCGTGGCAGTGGCTGAGGGGAGCTGGTGCCCTGTGGGCCCTGACTCTGGTGTGTAACAGACACATACTGCTTGCTGACCATGTTTTGTAAGCCACGTCCCATGCCAAGCATGGCAGCGACTTGGAAGCATGTGTGAAGGTCCTGGCCTCAGGGTGCTCAGGGTGTCAGAGGGTAGACGCGTAGAGGACTGCTCTCCAGGAAGCCCTCTGGCCACCAGTGGAAGCAGGTCCTGGCATGCTGAGACAGGGCAGTCCAGGAGGGGCTCAGGCGTGAGACCAGAGACCCGGGAAGGCAAGAATCAGGTCCCGGGGTGCCTGTGGGCAGAGCATCGCTTTTGAGTGTGCCTAATGCATTGCACCCACAGGGGTTCATGGAGGATGAGGGTCGGCAGCGGACCACCAAGTACATCTCGTGTGTGTTTGCCGAGGAGAGCGACCTTAGCCGGCAGTACGCCCGGGAGAAGGCCCGGGGCGAGCTGCTGACCACCGTGAGCCTGGCCTCCATGTCCGAGGAGCCGCTGCTGCCCGAAGGCGAGGACGCCTTCCTCTCCGAGTCAGACAGCGAGGAGGAGGGCAGCAGGGGTGGCAAGTGCAGGCCCAGAGGCGCCCCCGGGAGGGCCTCCGCAGAGTTTGGGCCTGGCTCTCGGCCTCAGCACTCCACCCCAACCAAGGGTAGGAAGCAGCGGTGGGGCGGGGGGCACATGCTGAGGTTCCCCTCTGTGCTGCCCGGATGGGGGCCCTTGCACCCATACTCATAGGCTGGAGGACAGTCGCGTGGTCTGTCTCCTGCTTGCTCAAGAGGCAGTTCCTGGCAAGTGCTTTGTTCTGTTTTTAGCTACTACAGGGATGCCATTCCAGGAGCTTCCCCTGGCCTCTTCCCTCCAGCAGTCTCCCCAGAAAGCCTCAGGCTCTTAAATTCATTATAAAATGCTGAGAAAAACACTGCAGAGTGGGACTGGTGGTAAATTTGCAGAGCTGGTGTCCAGCCTTGCGAGAGGAAGGGCCATGAGCTGCTTGCTGGGCCAAGAGCCGGGTGTGTCATGGATTCTAAGCAAGTCCATGGCCACTGTGGCTGTTGGGCCACCAAGCACAGAAGCCCACCTGCCTTCCCTCTGACTGCTCTGCTCTGGCCCTCGTCACAGGTGGGTGGAAACTCCTCAACCTTCACCCCTTGAAGAAGCAGCTGGCTTCCTCCCCTGGGGCTGCTGAGGAACGAGCCTCCCGGAGCTCCGGGGGCAGGGACAACCTGGACACCAGCGGCTCCTCGGACCTCAGCCTGTCCTTTGGCTCCCACTGCATGGAGAGCACCAGCGGCGACATAGCCATGATTGAGGAGGTCCGGCTTGAGAACCCCAAGGTCAGTGGTGGAGCGAGGGGGCCTCCTCCCCAAGAAGGGGCCTCTGGCAGGTGGGTCCACCTCCTCGCTGTGCTTGTGGGTCCCGGAGACAGCACCAGAGTCTGGTGTAATAGTATCACAGGTCAGGTATCTGCTCCCTCCCCATGGTGACCAGTGATAGGCACTTGTTCACCTGTCAGCTTCACAGCCTATGCTGGAGGTAGAAATCCCCTGCCTCAGTATTTGCCCCAGGGCTTCAATTTCCAGTAGCTTACTCTTCTCACATGCGGCAAATTCTTTACAGAGGAAGAATTTGTGTGGCTGATTTAGGTCATCCTGGGTGCGCGTTGCTCCCTAGAGGCCATTTGGCAGTGTGTCTGTCTGGAGATAGTCTTGTCAGAGTGAGGGAGAGGGTCTACTAATGCAGAGCCAGGAGAGGCCCAGACTGTACTTGTTGGTGGTGTTTTGAGACAAAGTCTCATGCTATTGCCAGGCTGGCCTTAAGCTCTTGGACTCAAACAGTTGTCCTGCCTCAGCCTCCTGAGTAGGTGGGAGTATAGGTGGGTGCCACCGAATTCAGCTGCACATTTTTCTTCTTTCTTGCGGTTCTGGGGATCAAACCAGAGCCTCCTGCATACCAGCATGTGCTGCTTCAGCGAACCACATCCCCAGGCCCAGGATGCTGGTAAATCTCCTCACAACAGTGAATCATCCAGTGTAGAATGTCAAACTGCCAAGGCTGAGAAGCCTCGCTTAGCTGAAAGGCCAGTATTGTTTGTAATGAAAACAAGGTGATCATAAAATAGGGGGGAAAAAATATATATATATATATACATATATATACATACATACATACATACATACGTATGTACATACATACATATTAGTACATTCTGACCAAACACTGGCATATGTCAGGGTGTTAAATATACAGTAGAGTCAAACGAATGTGTTTCCATGAGTGTAATTATGAGTGTAATTAGAAGGATTAAAAGACAGCTGATGCAGAACTGACCTTCTCAGTACGTGTCTCGGGTCACCTAGTGCCTGTCTTTGGTCACCTAAAGGTGCTTCAGACACCCCAGGACTCCGCAAGCAGAGCGCAGGCAGGGTGGCTGGCGTGGAGTGGCTGTGTGACTGGGCAGCTTCTGGTGCTCTCGTGGCTCTGGCTCCAGCCTCACGCCCTGGAAGGGCAGCTGGGCCCCCGGGAATGCGTCGCCGCCTGTGGAGTCCGTGCTGCCCGTAGCCTCCCGGGCTTCTCCTTTCCTAGAGCAGGGCCTGGCTTCAGTTGTGCCCCGTAGCAGAAGGGACAGGGCCCGGTACAGATGTCTCTAGGCCCTTGAGCCTTTCCCAGTGTGCTGGGCACCTTCTCCCTGTCGGGGTGTGGTTTGTGTTGTCTGCAGACTGCCGGCAGTGGACCCCTGCTAGCCCCTTGGGCTTTTTCCTACCTGCCTCGCTCCCAGCCTGTGCTGCCTCCAGGGCTTAGAATTCCTGGAGCTTTGTCCTTGCTCAGCTCTTTCTCCTTCTGATAGAAATCCACTCCCAGAGCAATGGCAGTTTTGTGTCCCTTGTTTGCGACTTTCTGGAAAGACAGGCTCTGATGTCCGCGGGGCTCCTGGTGAGTCAGGAAAGCAGCCGCTTTACTCACTGGTGGCTCCTGCATTGTAGAATTTTCCCCTCTGTCCCTTCCTTGTTGTGAAAGAGCTGTACGTGGCTGGAGGCCTACAGAGGGTGGGATGTGAGCTGGACTAGCTCCTGCCTGGTACCTTCGTGGCCTGATCTCAGTCCTGCAAGTGCTACTCTCAGTGAGGAGGTGACGGGCCAGCCCTTCTCCAGGCTGCTGTGCGGAGCGGCTCTGTGCTAGTGACTTGCAGGGAATGCTTTGGAGTTCGGGTTTCTTTCCCATTCAAGGTTCACATTTGGGCGGTATGGTGGGTAGATCCAAAGGCAGATGATGTGAGTTCACTTTAAGCTCAGGGAAGACAGAAAAGAGACTAAGACTGACGTGGGCCTTTCAGCAGGGCTAAAAAGAGGAAGTACAGACGCCCCTCCCCTCCTCCCCTCCTCCCACCTTTCCTTGCTGGGCACCGTAATTCCCTCAGGGAGCCTTCGCTGAGCCCCAGAGCCTGTCTCTGCCCTTATCAACGGGTCGCCTGTAGATTTCCCAGAGTTCTTCCACTTGGCAGTCAGAAGCTTTGTCTGGTGAGAGCCTGGATGGGTCCTTAACCCCCAAGCCCTGGGCTCCCCGTCTATGAGAGGAGACCAGTAATAAGAAGGCTGTTGTTCTTGACTGTGGAGCCTGGTGGAGACCTCAGTGAGGATGACAGCCCCTCCATCCCTGCAGAGGAGCTGAGGGGGTGTGGCGGGCCCCCCTCACGTTGGGGAGCTCGCATTCCAAAGGCGGCTGCCCCGGACCCTCTGCTGCGCATTCCGTCACATGTCAGCGTTGAAAGGGGAACATGTCGGGGTCCTGTGCAGGGGACAGGGATGGAGAGTATCCTGCAGGCGTGGCGTCTGCCCGGCCCTCCCGAGCCCTTCGTGTCCTCCTCCAGGAGGGTGGCAGCTCCCAGAAGGGTGGGAAGCACGGCTCGGGCCAGGACAAGCCCCACAAGACTTACCGACTGCTAAAACGCCGGAACCTGATCATAGAGGCCGTCACCAACCTTCGCCTGATTGAGAGCCTGTTCACGTGAGTGGCGCCCCGCTCTCCCCCTTGCGCCATGTGTCACTCTTCGCTGCAGTAGTCACCACCGACAACATGCGGGGTCACATGGCCTTTAGAGTGTGCTCATGTTGTTTAGAAACAGACGCCAGGCATGTCCGTGTGCCAGACGGACAGAGTGTGGCTGGGCGGGAGCGAGCAGTCACAGGGACGCGCATTCGCCTTTTTCCTGCCGTGAAAATGAGAACCTCCAGCAGGCGGCTTTGTCTGTAGCATCCCCTGGGGCCTTCTGTTGCGTGACATCTTCCAGGAAAGAACAAGCCAAAGGGACATGACTAGAGCTGCAGTGCTTGGGGTGCAGCATAGGCGCAAAGGTCTGTGGGCTCCTCCTGACCCTCACCACTGCCACCACCTGGGTGTCACCGTCAGGGCTCCCGAGGCAGCCGGTGTTAGTGCCGCTTGGAGAGAGGGTGCCTTGACTGCAGCCAAGGACGTGGGTTCCTCACACTGACTAGGGCGACGTCGGGGGCAGGGGCCATCCGCATGTAGGTTGTCACCTTGGTCCCCTCTTCTGCGTGCCCTGCCAGTCTCTGATTAGTGATATGGAAACGTGACCGTAGGGACTCAGTGATACCTAGAGTGAGACACCCTATCTCGAGAATCAGGAAGAGCCTTGGGTACCAGGGCGCAGTGGTACGCTGAGCCCTTCCCTTGCTGCGTGTTCAGTTAGCATGTGGACTCGGGGAAGACACGTCCCCATCGCGGCACTTCTGCCTGCCGCCATCGTCACAGGTCACTGCACCACTTGGCTGCTGGTGAGAGGCTCAGCATCTGGAGCCGCTGTGGTTGGCAGCAGGGCTCCAGCCAACTCACCGTAGAGGGATGGTCCTAGTGTTCTGAGAGTTGGCCTTTCCAGTGCGGTGAAAGGCTGACTCTTCGCATTAATTTTAATTCTTTCCTGCTTTCTGTTTGATGCCATTCGCCATGTGTCTGTCACTTGTTGAGAAAGGCCTTCCATGGGGAGGTGGGGACTGTGAGCTGCTTATTCTGTGGTGCCGCAGGATTCAGAAGATGATCATGGATCAGGAGAAGCAGGAGGGCGTGTCCACCAAGTGCTGTAAGAAATCCATCGTGCGCCTGGTGCGGAACCTGTCTGAGGAAGGCCTCTTGAGGCTGTACCGGACCACAGTCATTCAGGATGGCATCAAAAAGAAGGTAAGCCCTCTGCGCTGCCTGGAGCCGGCCCCTTGCTGTGCGAGATTTCCTTGTCTGCCGCCTCTTGTCCTGGCTGCATCTCAGTTGTTCCTTTGCTATCAGTGACCAGGAGTGTTCTGTACTTCTCCCGGTTTGGTAAAAAGATGAAAGATTTATACGATCTGAAGAGAAACCAGAGTATACACCTCCCTGTTTCGGAAGCCAGTGTGACCCCTCCTTTATGGGGAAGCTGAAACAGGCAAGAACAGTAACTTGCTTGGATCCCAGAGCAGCAGGTCAGCCCGAGGCAGGTGTCCAGCCCCGCTGGGAAAGGGGAGGGAAGGTAGAGCAGTGTTGGGAGGAAGTTAAGTAACTCCACCTCTCATGCCTTCACTTACCTGTTTTTGTTAAAGGTGTACTTTGTGACCATTCCCACAGATGTAGCTCAGCAGCTTTGCACACGTTCTATGGCATACATTTTCCACTTTCAGAGTACTGTGCCATGGAGCAGCTGGGCACTGGGCGGGAGGGAATGCTGCGGGAGGATGGTCACTTAACTTCCTAACCTTTTCTCCTGATGATACTTTCCATCTTTGCCTTTGAGATCGCTCTCCTTTGGGATTTTGTTTTCTTAATAAGTGGTCATTTCTGCTTTCTCTCACTTTATATTATTGTTTGAGAAATTTGTAAAATACAAAGCAGTACAGTAAATGGCTTAAATGCAGTGTCTGTCTTGCACGTTGACAGTGCTCACCTGCTTTTATATCTGTTTTAAGTTTTTTTAAAATAGAACAGTAAAGTTCCCCTTGGCCCAGCCCCTTTGTCCCCAGCCAGCCCGCCACTCGTCCCATTGAGCAGTGGCACTGGGCCCTGGTCCTGAGCAGGAAAAGCCCAGCTCCTCAGCAGCTGCTACTCGGATTTCTGTTGCTCTTCAAAGAGCTGCTCTTGGGACTTTCAGCCTCCTGGAGGTGGTGACTAAGTGCACCAGATCCTCCCTTGAGCTCAGGACTGGGAGAGAGTGTGCCTCTGGGACCGGCTGTGTTTCCCGCTGCATTTTGGTGCCATTCCACCAGGCTGTGCCAGAGGGGCAGGCAGAGGCTATTGCAAGGGTGAGGGCAGCAGCTCACCTGCGCGTCCCAGGGTGGCCCTGCAGCAGCCTGCTTTTCCAGATGGAGAGGCTGCAGGATCGAGTATGCACCTCCTGACCAGCTTCAGAGTTAGAGTTGAGGTTTGTTTCTTGGCAGGTCTTGCTCTGGCACCTGGGGCCAGAGCTGCCTGCTGTCTTCTGTTGGCTGGAGCGCAGGCATGTGCGTCTGCCTTGTACTTGCTCCTGTGCCCTGCCCTGATCACTCTGCCTCTGAGAAGTTCACTGGGCCAGGGAAAGTGCGGAAGTAGAAATGCTGCTATTTGTACTTTGTTGTTACATACTCCGAAATGCCGCCTAACTGTACCTCATTCTATTCTGCCACCAAGAAATTGCCCTGCAGAGGTGGCTGTGAGGGGGCCTCATTTCACAGATGAGGAGTGGCGGAGACTGAGCCAAGCCGGCCTTTTCCAGTCCCCTTGTAGACATTGCTGCTTGTTTCTTGTTTCCACACCCGTTGGAGGCCATTTTTGCCACAAAGCTACTGGCCAGAGTTGATACTCAGGAAAGCCCACTTCGCTGTCCCCTGCCAGAAAAAGCCTTGGGTCTGCATAGACACAGCCAGGCGCCGTCCTCAGCACCCACAGCCTGCTGTCCTGCTCACCCCTCTCCTTGCCTCCTCTCTGCTGGTGCTTTGCCTTGTTCATCTCACGCGCACATGAGCCCCTGAACAGTTCTGCCTCAGTTTCCAGGAAGGGAGAGGCAAAAGCAGCCCTAAGTCCTTTGCCAGATTGTTGAGGAGTGTGGCTGGTGGGAACCCCACAGCGACGACACTCTCAGCCGGGGCAGTGGAGGAAAGCCGCCTGACTTCCGTGATGACAGGTGGATGTCCATGGGCGTCAGCAGCAGTGGGGAGCTGTCAGATGGCGGAGCAGGCGTGGGCGGCGGCCCCAGGTGGCAGTGGAGCCCAGTGGGCCATGACGACCAGCGCGAGAAGCACAGGGCAGAAGGCTGTCTGTCCTGGGTCTGGTCGCTCTGTTACTGCAGGGTTGTAATGCCACCAGTTGTAACAGCAAACCATTGAGCAAGACATTTTGCGTCCCTCCCCACCTGCCGCTGGTCTTTGGAGAACATCAGTAAGAACAGGCAGAGCTGGCGTTCCACTAAGGAACCTGCTCCTGGGGCTCTGCACCTTCCTGAGCCCTGCACTGCCCTATGGGTGCCCCGGCCTTTCTCTACAGGTGGATCTGGTTGTGCACCCATCCATGGACCAGAACGATCCTCTGGTGAGAAGTGCCATCGAGCAGGTTCGCTTCCGAATCTCTAATTCAAGCACAGCAAACAGGCAAGTGTTGTGCCAGGAGAGCCCAGGGTGAGGCCGTCCGCCCTGTGTGTTCCTGCCCAAAGCCACCATCACAGAGCCCTTGATGGTTACCAGCACCAAACACTTATTGGGTTGGGGTTTGTGGTTCATGATCCCCTCATCTAAACAAGGATGAATTTGTAGATTCTCTTAGCAAAACCAAGCCCCATGTCCTTCGTTCTGGTTTATCTGACGGAGCACATTAGGGGCATTCCCAGTCGCGGCCTGTGCTGTACAGAACTCACTCTCAAAATGGCTCAAAACTATGCCACTTGGCTTCCCGAGATTCTGTCTGATTGAGCTGGTGAACTGCCTAGTGGGCTAGGAGACAACCTGGGGGTTGGGAGGGCACACCCAGCCGGATCTAAAGGAGAGGTGGCGCCCATGGGGAGGCGGCCCCAGCTTGTGTGGCTAGCTGTGCGTTGGCCTCGTAGACTTTGGATCTGCTGCTGATCACTTTCTCCTAAATATCCCTGACGTTTGGCACCATGAAAGTGCCGAAAGCCCTAGTGCGGGGGACCCCACCTTGCAACGCGGCAGCTGCCCTGCTGGTGGGTTGTCCTGGGCTCACAGTTCCATGGGTTGTAATCACTGACGCCCACTTCGCTTATCTGCATGGTCTGCCTGAGCCCAGGGGCTGTTGAGTTTGAACCCACCCCCACCCCAGGCCACTCTCTCCGCTCCCAGCCCCACGTTTGCTCCATGCGTGTCGTACTGTGTGTGCTTGGACCGCAGGGTTAAGGTTCCCCAGCCTCCAGCACCTGCAGAGGAGGTGGAAGAAGAAAGCCAAGGTCAGGAGGAACCAAGTGGATCAGGAAACACTGACACAAACGCTTCCTCCAAGCCAGACAGTGGGCGGGCAAAGAAGACCGATGAGAAGATGGGCATAACCCCGATGAAAAACTACCACCCTGTTGTAGGTAAGAAGCGACTCTCCAGCCAGACGGGCTGTATCGAGCTTGTTTGCACACAGATGTGTGCGTCACTGGGAGTCCTGTGTGTTAGCTCTGGGCCGCAGGCAGACGGATCAGGCTGGAATTGCTGGTGGGTGGTGTTGGGCTGGTCGCATCATCTCTGCTGGCCTCCATTTCCCTCTGCAGATGGGGATTCTTGCCCCACAAACCTCACAGAGCACTAAGAAACAAAGGTGAAACAATGCTAGATCCTATCATGAGGTCTGATTTGCAAAGATGAATTCCTGCCGCTCAGTGCCTGTGGGCTAGGACACCTAAGAAGCTACAGAAAATCTCCCCTTTCCTGACCCCTCAGACCCTCTGCAGTTGTCCCGAGTTCTCTGGGACTTTCTTTTGCTGCTCCAGTGTGAACTTGTGCCAGGCCAGTGCAGAGGGCTGGGCTTTCTAAGCAGGGCTGGACTCTCGCCAGATACAGGACATGCCATGCAGCAGGAGGGCATCGGTGGCAGTGTGGACCTCATGCTGCAGGTTTCCCAGTTAGAAAGTATAGAGTGAAGTGGCGCTCAGGTCATAGCTGAGCAGCACGAGCCCACAGTGTATTGGGCCCCGCCGTGTCTGCCCTGCTGCCACCTGGGCCCACACCTGCCCTCTGTTACTAGGGAAACTGAGGGAACAGTTTATTTGTAATAAGAAAGAGATACACTTCTCAAGAGAGCTGAGGTTTCAGAATGTTTGCTGTAGTCCAGAAGTTCTCATCCATGGCCTTCTCCTCTTGTACACCCCTGCGTCCTCTCCTGGCTCTGCTGTGTCACTCGGCCTCCTGCTCTGCCTCCAAATGTGCCAGGCATGGCCATCATGGTACCTTGCGTTGTCTGGGACACGCCCCCACGTGTGTGCACAGCCCATTCCCCTGGTGACTGGGGGGCTCGGCTCCCGGGCCCATCACCAGGGAGACTTGTCCGCGTCTCTGGACTCGCAGCCCGTGTCCCTCCTTTGCTTTTCCTGGACCAGTAATCTCCACATGATGTGCTAGTGTACTGTTCTGTTTTGTCCTTTCCAACTAGAAGGTGAACTCTAAAGGTGCAAGGACATTTGCTGCCTCCGTCGCCGCACCTGGGCACAGTACTGCTCTGTTGTCTTTGGACGGCTCGCCCTGCGTTCAGCGCAGGGCTCCTCACGTGCGGCCTGTCTCGTTCCTGCTCTAGTCCCTGGCCTCGGGCGCTCTCTTGGGTTCCTGCCCAAAATGCCTCGCTTGCGGGTGGTGCACACCTTCCTGTGGTACCTGATCTACGGGCACCCCGCCAGCTACGTGGTGGACAAGACAGTGTTCAGCCCTGAGAGGAGAGGCAACAGGCACAGCAGAGGTGACTGGGAGCCCTCGGAGCACAGGGACAACCCAGACACCGTCACCTGGGAGGCTGAGGTGGAGCTGTCCACAGAGACAGGTGAGGCACCTGGGGCAGGAGGGCACGAGGCCCAGAGAGGCGCACCTGAGTGACCTGCATCCTCATGCTGTCCCTGCAAGAAGTGGGGACATACCCACCCTTCCTAATCCTGGGGCGCCTGTCTCCTCCTTCCTACCCGAGGAGGAGGGTTTTACCCAAGTTGGGGGGGCAGTCCTTCCTGGGAGATGACCTTACCCCCTGGTGGGGTCCTTTCTGCTGGCGGTGACTCCAACTGTTTTCCTAGTGTATGTGGACGACGCCTCCTGGATGCGCTACGTCCCCCCCATCCCAGTCCACAGGGACTTCGGCTTTGGCTGGGCTCTGGTCAGCGACATCCTCCTCAGCCTGCCCCTCTCCATCTTTGTGCAGGTCGTGCAAGTCAGCTACAAGGTATGGCTGATGCGGGGGCTACACTAACCTCACCAAGGGCACACACAGCTGCCCAGGTGGGGCGGGGAGGGCCAAGCAGGGGAAATACCCCAAGGGTTCTTTATTCTTCTAGATGAGGTTAAATTAGATCAGATTAGAATTGAGAAGAGGTAATAGGAGGGAAGGAAAAGATGGGTGGGTGGATAGATGGATGGATGGATGGATGGATGAGTGCTCAAAGTATGCATTTCAAACACTCTTCTAGATCTATCATTGGATGGATGATATCTTGGTTACTTTCCTCTCATTGCTGAGACAAAATACCCAATGCCCAAAATTAAGGAAGGAAAGGTTTATCGAGCTCAGTCTGGAGGTTTCAGTCCATACTCAGCTGGCTCCAAGGCAAAGTGGCACATGGCAGAGGGCAACTGTTCATGGCAGCAGAATATAGCAAAAGCAGCAAGAGCAAAAAGGGAGGAGCAGCAGAGAGCAGCCTCTTCCTCTCCCTTATCTTATATACGAGTTCCCACTAGGGCGGGTGCAGCACTCACCCCTTAATCCCAGCACTGGACCATGGACCAATCACAAACTCTAGAAGCCACCCCTGACTGCATGAGGCTTTGCGGGGACACCCAGACAAACCATAAAGGATGGGTAGATAGGAAAGGAAGGTGGTAATACTTCACATAACAGGCGCAGTAGGTAGAAGGACAGTTATGGTGTGACAGTAAAACATAGGTTTTCTTCTTTTTTAAGGAATTTAGTAAACAGAGAAAAAGGAAAAAATAGTTGCCCATAATCTAATCACTCGGCAAGATAATCACTGCTAATGTTTTTGGTACATTTGCTTTTAAACTTTGTTACTATATTGCGTGTGTATGTAAAATCCTTTTCCAAAAAAAATAGTGAGTTGAGATTATATTTACTGTCTCATTATCATTTTCTACACCATTACATTTTTTAGCTTGGTATTAAATAGTTTCCTAGTTTCCTTAGGGTAGGATAGAAGTAGAATTGGGGTCAGAGGCAATGAAAGTCTTCATCTTTTTGTTTAATGTAAGTAAATAAATCCCCCTCCTGCTTCTGGGAGCTCGTAGCAGTTGGTTGCCCCCAGCTATGTGGCACGTGGCTGCGAAGGCAGGTTTTGGAGGCCCAGGGCGGAGGCCCAGAAGGTTCTGAGGTTCTGGCAGTGGGTGTTTGCGGGAGCCTTGCCTATACTCCCTGGCCCTCTGGCTGAGCTGAACCTGGCTTGGCCCTCCAGGTGGACAACCTCGAGGAGTACCTGAGCCACCCTCTGAAGCAGCACACCCTGATCCGCTTCCTCCCCAGGCCCATCCGGCAGCAGCTCCTGTACAAGAGGTGAGGCCCTTGACCCTGGCCCACACCCGGCAACCCCTGGGCAAGACTAGCCCCAGTATCAGGCGCAGAGTACACACTCTCTGGGAGGAAGAAGAGCATCTGCCTTCCAGCTCATTAAGCCTGGAGGTTTTCATTAATTTAGCCACCACAGAAGTATGAACAGGCACATTTTATTACGCCTTTTTGAGTAACAAGTCACGTAAAATCTGCAGCCAAGGCTGCAGTTACCAGACCGTGTGTCTTTCCTTTTGCTCTTTTCCCCATCGCTGCGTTCCCTTCCCGAATCAGGCTATAGTGTGGGCCAGGCCACTCCACTGGCCTGGTCAGGGTGGGAAGGGCCTGGTGCAGCCCCTGCCCGCGGAAGCAGTGTGGTGGCCGTCTCTGTTGCAGGCGGTACATCTTCTCGGTGGTGGAGAGCCTGCAGAGGCTGTGCTACATGGGGTTGCTGCAGTTCGGGCCCACGGAGAAATTCCAGGACAAGGACCAGGTGATGCCCTCGGCCGAAGGGTGGGGCCCCCACAGCCGGCCCAACACTCACCCCTGGCACTCCTCTCCACACCGCATGTCTTCTGCAGGTCTTCATCTTCCTGAAGAAGAAGGCAGTCATCATTGACACCACCATCTGTGACCCCCACTACAACCTGGCCCATAGCAGCCGGCCCTTTGAGAGGCGGCTGTACGTCTTGAACTCCATGCAGGATGTGGAGAGCTACTGGTTCGACCTGCAGTGCGTCTGCCTGAACACCCCCCTAGGTACCGTCACCCTACCAGGCCTCTGCTGTCCCCTCCTTTCTGTGTGGTCTGCAAGAGGCCGGACGTGGTTTTCAAACTGCTCCCCAGGCCTGGGGCTCCCTTAGAAGAATAGTAGCAGCCTTGATGTTGGGGGGCCTTTGCAGGACCCCACTCAGTTGAAGGCAAGCACTTTGCCTTCCTTCATGGGCATGTTGAATGTGTATCAAGCGCCTGCCATGTGTCATTTCCTGTACCTGGCTGGTCGGTGATAAGAATATGGTCTGTCCCTGCCGGAGTGACACTCATGTTTTAGTGAGGAGGAGGCGCAACTCACCAGAGCCCCCTGCTGTGTGACAGTGGGGCAGCATGCGGGGTGACACTGGTTCCAGGGCAGTACAATAAGGTGCTCATGACCTCCTTCCTTTGAGCCAGGCCCTGCAGACTTGGGGGTGCAGTGCAGAGTTGGGAGCTATTTGAAGAGCACTGAGAAGCCCTGGGCGGTTTTACACATAGGCTGCATGACAGTGCAGGGCTGAGACGCTCGGCCCAGCTGCTGTGGAGGTGGGCCGGGGCACAGAGCAGGAGCAGGGGGCCAGTAAGGGACTGGCTCACGCCCGAGTGAGACATCTACCTGAGCCACTGACCGTGGAGGGGGAGGGTATAGGCCTGGAGTGTTTTGCAGAAAGAATGGACTAGACTGGGCTGGTGGCTGTGCTCAGTCGCTTCCTCCGCTGTGTTGGCCCCTCCTGCCTCAAACACCGTCTCTGAGAAAGCCTGCCTGGCACCTCATCATCTTCCTTTGCTCTGTGGCTCCCTTGCGTGCATCCCAAGGTGCGCAAGCCACAGTTCACATCCTGCAGCTGCTGCCGAATGAGCGCAGGGCTTGAGGGGAATGACGGGACCTGCACGCTGGTGCCTCCTGGGCCCCCTGCTTCTCATCTTTCCTCGCCACCTCCACCAGGAAGAGAAGGGTGCCATGTGGGATTTGCACTTGGAAGGGGAGTCATATCCTGTTGCCCCCATCCCAGAGCTGCAAGATTATTTCTGCTTTTATTTTTGCAAAGCAGATGTCACATGTTTATTTGGGATGTTTATTAATGCTGACAGGTAATGAGCCCTGGCATGTGGAAATGTTGGGGTCCAGACCAAATTTGGTAGTGAGTTTCTTAGAACCCCTTTGGTGTGAAGTAGAGATGAGGCTTTCACCACTCCAGATTTTTAAAGTGTACCAACTTCTCCATATTTTATACCTACGTGGAAATTTGTGATCCAGCATGTAATTTGCATCAGAAATTTTCGGGCCTGGCAGTTAGTGAATGTCCATCCCTTTCGCCCTCATGGGCAAAGCGTTGAAGGCTCATTGCTCCACTGATCAGGCATTGATTGTCCCTTCAGCCACCACACCTTTGGAGAGGTTGTGCCCCAGAGAACGGGGAAAGCATTGCAAAAGACATAACTGTGTTGTAGCGCAAACACTGCCCAAACGCCATCTGGCACAGAAATCGCCCAGGGAGCATGTTGAGCGCTGGTCACCGGGCCCTGCCCAAAGCCTGTGCCTTGGTGGTGCGCGGGCAATTTACACGTGGACGCATTCAGGGTGTTAACCTTGGGCAAGCTCGTTGTGACCTCCCCTGGCCTTCATTTCTTTGTTTCTAACCATAAATCCCACCAACATACAGGACAAAAGGGAAACTAAGCAAGGAGTCGGGTACAGCTCAGTGGAGAGGGGTCGGCATGGGCAGCACGCAGCCTGGCCCCCGACAGCTAGGCCTTCAAGCTGCGGTTTCCTGAGAGGGTCTTCAGCCAGCTGCACTTGACTGTAACTTCCCTCAGCCACTTGAGCAAGAGGGCTAGCTATGTTTTATATTATCTTACAAGAAATGTGATTTCCTTTATTGTGGAATCACCAAAAATCACTCTAGCAGTGCATCTCTTGAGCGGTTAGGAAAAACCTGGCTGCTCCAGGTGCTGAGCAAGGGCTAGAGAACCGGCACCCTCTCAGCTGTCTGTCTGGATCACTTCCTTGCCTGAGCCCCGCCACCACCACCAAGGGTCATCATCCCTGCCATGCTGGCCACACCAACTCCATGGGTCTCCTGCTCGCCCGGCCCTCTGGCCAGGAGGACTGCCTTTCCTCTGCCTGCCTACCTGGTCCTTCACTGGCTTTCCCTGCTCCGGCCCTCTCTCGGAGGGGAGCGGTGTTACAGACTGGGAGTCCCTCTTCTCTCAGCGGCAGCAGCCAGAGCCACAGCAGGACGCTGTGGTCACCTGAGCTGGGTTTGGCTTCTAGGTGTGGTGCGATGCCCGGGCGTCCCGAAGAATAGCACAGACCAGGGCAGCGATGAGGAGGGCAGTCTGCGGAAGGAGCAGGAGAGCGCCATTGACAAGCACAACCTGGAGCGCAAGTGTGCCATGCAGGAGTACACCACGTGCGTCCCCCGCCCAGGGTGTCCCAGGTCAGGCACAGGCCCGGGATGAGGCTGCCGCGGTGCTCATCCCAGACACCCAGCCCGCCCAGTCTGGCCGAGGACATCAGATCAAAAGGCCCAGGTCTGGGGCGGAGATGGTGGCTCTAGGTCATTTCTGGGCCGAGACGTGGTTTATTTAACACCACCCCCTTTTTGTATGGAGCTTAGTTTCAGGGCCTGAGCTGCATCCCCAGCCTCCTTTTGTTATTTTGAGGCAGGATCTCATTAAGCTGTGCAGGCTAAGCTCACATTTAAAACCCTCCCACCTCAGCCTCCCAAGTACTGGGATTACAGGTATGCACCACTGCCCCTGGTTCACATCGCTTTTTAGCATTCCATCATTTTGGGAGTGAACATTTAGAAGTTGGGGGTTTTACCTAAATATCTTTCTTTTTTTAAAAAAATCTTGTGAAAAAGTGGCACCCTGCCAACACTAGGAATTCAGACTCCCCCCTCTGCCCGTTGGTAGAAGTGAAAGTTTGCTAGGCAGGAAGTGCCCGCCCCACCCAGCCGAGGGCTCTGTGTATCCATCCCGCAGGGGCAGCCGGGAGGTTGTGGACGAAGGCCAGATCCCCGGCGATGGGCTGGGTGCCGCAGGACTTGACTCCAGTTTCTATGCACACCTGAAACGCAACTGGATCTGGACCAGCTACATCATCAACAAGGCCAGAAAGGTGGGCTGGGGGACCATGGAAGGCTATTGTCACCACACTGGCCAGGTCCCTTCCTGGCGCCTGACTTCTGCCTTGATGAAAGCAAAGTTGGCCAGGGGCCTGAACTTACATTCATACTGAAGGTGCAGGAGGTGGGCCCGTATGTATCTGCCTGGCTTATGTTTGTCCCAGGGGATCCTGGCCTGGCCTGTGACACAGACAGGTGTTTGTACAGAACAGTCCCCTCAGTGGGGGTCCATGCAGGGATGGTGGCCGGAAAGACCAGCTGCTCACAGTCACTGTGGCCACTGGGGCTCCTGGGGCGCGCAGCTTGCTCCTCACCCAGTGCTGTGTCTGCCTCAGGAGAACGTCACTGCAGAGAACGGGCTCACAGTGAGGCTGCAGACATTTCTGTCCAAGCGCCCCCTTCCCCTGGGAGCTGGAGGTAAGTGTGTTGGGTGCCCGTCCATGTTCAGGGCCAAAATGACAATCGTGCCTGCTGCCTGGCTGTTTGGGCCTTTGCGGAGCTCGTCCTGAAACTGCCCTATCCGTGCTTCTTCCTAGGTGGCAGCAGGCTGGCCCTCTGGGGGGAGGCCAAAGCAGGCAGTGAACCCTCTGCCCACCGGGAGGAGCAGTTTGGGATGGAGCGCGAGCCCACACTGGGCCGAAGCCGCAGGGTGAAGGGCGGCAGAAACCAGAAGCGAAAGCGGCTGAGGAAGGACCCCGGCAAGAGGACCAAGCGAAAGAGAAAAGGTTCGTGGGCATTGCGGGCACATTCCAGGCCCGATCTGCTAGGTGGGGATATATGGCTTCACTGCAATCGAGGCTGGGCTCACCTTCCAGTGCAGTGTGAAGCCCGAGCCTGTGGTGGCCATTTTGCCTCCACACTCACCCTGCACACCAGGCCACAGATCTCGCACCCCCTCTGCTTGAGTGCCTCACAGGACCTTTCCCGCAGCCGCTCCCTCAGCTCAGAGTTCCAGCTATCTTAGCTGAAAACCCACCAGCAAAATCCTCATCATGGGGAACCAAAGTGCCCTCCTTCTCTGGGCTCACCTTTACCGGCTGCATTTGTGCCACTCAGGCCAACGCTCAGAGTCACATTAACATGGGTTTCAACTTGGGGGAAAGCTGGGAGTCTGAGCCTACAAAATCTCCTCCCATCGGATGCAGCTCCACCTGTGGCTTATAGTTGCCATTTTGGTTTCTTCATTGGAGCAGTTTTGTTTTTGTTTCCATAGTTTTTGAAGCAAGATCTCACTGTGTAGTTCACGCTGGCTTTGAACTTACTACGTAGTCCAGGCTGGCCTCAGACTGATGGCGATCCTCCTGCCTCAGCCTCCCAAGTGCTGGGATTACCAATGTGCACCAGCACAGTCGGTGTTTGGAGTAGTATACAGCAGAGAGACATGGGGTGGTTTGGATGTCGATGTGTTTTTTTAGACCACTTTTTTTTTGACCACTTAAGTGGTCTGTTTGTTTTATTGAGAATCTAATGGCTCTAGTTACTTCAGAGAGAACAGTCTCTAAACAGAAACTCCTCTTCTGGTGTGTTAGGGTGGTGTTGGTAACTCTTCACATCCCATCTGCTGAAGTGGCCTCCTTTGTTTAGGCCGCTGCCAATGCCTCTAAGCCCAGTTTAGCTCTCAGAGGTTGGAACTTATCACCAGGCAAACTGTGGTGGTGTCACTTTGAGTTTAGATTTCCCTACCTCACTGGTCACCAAAACCCACAGCCTTTTGGAGGTGGTAGTGGGGTGTGTAGTCTTCCTGGCAGAAGAGCAGGAGGTCTTGGGAAGCTCCTCACTTAGGGCTCAGACACAGTTCACATCTGCATGGTTGAAGCTGTGTGACTCAGGGGTTGGGGTATTGCCATGGTGATGATTGCTGCCCTCAAGTGAGGTTGGTGCAAAGTTGTACTGTAGTTACAAGCTAATGCACATGTGGACACAGCCTAGGCCGGTGCCTGATGTTAAGCAACTGTTCTGTCATGCTGCTGACTGCTGCTGTTCATGTGGCTGTTCCTTCACACCAGAGACCACAGTAGGCACTTTATACCCACTCTCATTCAATACTGAGCACACGATGCATTGTCCCATGGTCCCCAAGAGCTCATACACTCCCCAGAGGTCACACAGCAAGGAAATGGCCACCCCAGTGGCTGCACAGCCGATGGGCTCCCTGACTCACCCTGAGTGTTCTGTAGGTGTCTGTGAGGCACCTACAGAGGATATAGCACCCTGCTGGGAGCCGCTGGAGATCGGCAGGTAACTGGAATAGCACCTAGGCTGCCCAGCCGGTCACCGACAAGCCCAGCAGAGCAAAATGGGGAAGGGGAGAAAGCCCTGTAGGAGGGACGCAGTTCTCTGTGTTCCCCTGGGTGAGGGCGGTCACAGTGAGAACCTGGTAACCCACATGCACGGCCAGGGCTTACCCGCTGGGGGGTGCCCTCCACTGTCCTCACGACAGCTGCTGGAGGCCCCTCTGCTTTCCCCTTGGTGTTTGTAGAGGAGCTCCCGGAAAACAAAAGCAAACGGCTGCGCTACCATGACGAAGCGGACCAGAGTGCGCTGCGGCGGATGACACGGCTGCGCGTCTCCTGGTCCATGCAGGAGGACGGGCTCCTCATGCTCTGCCGCATCGCCAGCAACGTCCTCAACGGCAAGGTACCCCCCCTGCTCTGTCCCCTCCCAGAGTCCCCAGCCCTGGGTCCGCTCATCTCATCAGTGCCTGGTGGCCGCTGGGAAAGGCACGTCCCAGACCACTACAGGTGGCGCCATCCCCAGCTTGGGCAGTCCCTCCCAGCCGTCAGTTGCAGACTTGGAGTGGGCGCAGTGGTGCAGCGCTGCTGTCACTCTTCCCTGGAAACCCACCCTTTCCTGTTCTCCGCTTCCTCGCTGCCTGAAAAGCGCTGTCTGTCTTCCAGTAAAGCACACCGCGTCCGGGAGAGCTTCACTGATCCCACCTAGTGGAAGTAACTGCCTGCTCCGCCCTCTGCTCCCTGGGCTCTTGCTTCCCACGTGGGCTCTGCTGCTTCTGGAGCCTCGTGGCCTCTGTTCCTTAAGGCAGAGACACCTGTCATTTGGTTTCCTGGCCACAGTCCCAAGCGTGGTGCCACCACCCAGCTCTTGCGTAATGACTGCTGGTTGAATCTGTGTGGCCTGGCGGTGTCCACCAGCCTTCCACACCACGGTCCCCCAAGCTCACCCTGCCCTGGCCTGATCCCCAGGCAGTGGGGACGACTTAGCCTCTGTCTAGCAAGCACTTCTTTCTGACGTCACTGAAGACTCTGCAGCCCAGCCAGAGCTCATCTCCCACCGCACCTCCTCCCCAGAGTGTTTCTGACTTCTGCTCTCTGCATTCTTACTCTCCGGTGCTGTCCTGGCCTCCAGTCTGCAGCAGGACACGGACCGATGTCCCACCGTGCTGCTTCACAGAAGCCATGCATGCACGAATGCACTTTGCATTGTCCTGCCCAAGGCCCCTGGCAGGCAGCTGCACAGCCAGGCGGAGTAGAAGAGGCAGCTCCTTGAGCTGGGTGCGGCTGGCCTCAGGCACGGCAGCCGCGAGAGACCCACGTGGGGCGCAGGACCAGCGGGCTCTTTAGATCCCGTGGGGCCTATTTGCCCCTTGTTCTCACACCTTGTCCCGCCCTCTGCCAGGCCACCCCTTGCATCCCTGATGTCTGTTCCCTGCACTTGCAGGGCTCTTCCCATCGCAGTGCTGGAGGCGGTGCTCAGAGGGGCTCTGCAGCCCAGAGGCGGCAGTGCCTGCCCATTACTCAACCCGCCACAGTGTCTACTGCCTTGCTGGGTCATCTTATTCTTGATGTTACAAGAAAAATCATTAATTACCAGCCTGTGTGTTACTTTCTGAGGTGTTGAGCCAGCTAACTTGGTCCATTCTCCCAGTGTAACATAAAGCGCACGGTACAGAGTGGCTCCTGGCGTCCTTAGTGGAAAGCCTTCTAAGCACAGTCAGTGTTCTTTAACCTGTTTTGCTTCTGGTCAGAACCACCTCGTACCTTCAGGGGCCCTCCGTTAGGTACCGGGCAGAAGACACTTCCCCTGGATGCAGCAGAGTGGTTAGCAGCGCTGGGCGTGAGAGAGGTAGCCTTGAGTACACTCTGAGGAAAGAGGCTCTGCAGGACACATTCTTTCCGTTAGTTCTGCATAGTGTGGGCTGCTTGGAAAGTGATTTTCTATCTTTGCTCTGTCTTTGCAGGTGAAGGGCCCATTTGTCCCCTGGCAGGTCGTGAGGGACATCTTGCACGCCACCTTTGAAGAGTCTCTGGATAAAACGTCTCACTCAGTTGGACGAAGAGCTCGGTACATCGTCAAAAATCCACAGGCCTACCTGAACTATAAGTAAGCTGCGTTTGTCATTGGGTCCCTCCAGGGTGGTCGTTCCAATTCTACTAGATCATTGTCTTCTCCTTTTTTACCTCCACTTGCTCAAGACTGATGTGAAGTCTGGGTGAAGCACACCGAGCCTCCCAGTAGGCTGTCCGGGTGTTGGAGGTTGTGAGTGGGATCATCCTTGATCAGTCAAGGGCTGGGCATGGTTCTGGGCACTCCCACAAACTGGGCTTTAGAGAACCTTTGTGAAGTAGGCAAAGAGATGAGGCCCCTGGGCTGCAGGACACACTGAGATCACCTGCACAGTGTGTGGTGGAGGCAGAGGCTGCCCTGCATGATCACCTGAGCCCAGGTATGCAGCTGATGGCTTCTCTGTTGACAGTGAGGTTGCCCACTGGCTCCTCACAGGCCGCAGTGATAAAGCAGTGCCAGCCCCACTGGACTCCCGTGCAATTCCCTCCATGAGAGTGTGGGGAGGGACCGTGCTGTGCAGCCGGCTTGAGTGAAGAAGCCAGGGGAAGGGAGGGAGCAGGCACTTCCACACTGCTGACTGGGGCCATGGTTGCAAAGGAGCTGGCCCTGTGTCCATTCTGGCCCACATCTCCCGCGGCCAGCCAGACCCTCCAGAGAGAGGGGACCAGCCCAGACCATGGGGGAAGCACAGCTCCAGGCAAGGTTTCTGACCCTGGGCCCTGCTCCCCTGTGGGTGAGCAGTTCTCTATTGTGTGGCCGCCCTGTGCCCTGTTTGCTGTTTGGTATTGTCTCAGCCTCCACACCCTTGCCCACTCCAATAGCAGCCCCTGCAGAGCAGAATCGCCCCAAGGAGACTGGGTAGAGCTGCTTTCCTGTCTGTCTGAAAGAACCCTTTATATTGGAAAAGTACCCACTGAGCTACATACTTGCTTCCTGAGGGGAAATAAGCTAACAGAGAAAAGATGTGTCAGGGTGACAGTGGCCTGGTCGTTAGCCGAGGTCTGGAATGGAAGCTCCCTGACCTGTAGCTGATGCCTCTCCTCTTCCCTGACAGTCAGCCACAGGGTCCCAGCCCTTGAGGCTTGGACTCCGTGGGCCCAGGGGTGAGGCTGATCCCCACAGAGGCCGCCTTCTGACGGGGGAAGCAGGTGATGCCCGTGATGGCCGCACCTGTCCCACGCGCCCCAACCTTGGGGGGTGTGACCTCAGCAGGTCCCTTCGCCCACTGAGTTGAATGGGATGACAGTGTTCTCTGGCAAGCTCCATATGACCCCGTGGTCCCCTTGTCTCCCTTTGGGCACGTCAGACTTCCCGTACAGCACTGCGGAGACAGATCTGTGGGTGGACAGACGATGCTTGGGAGAGTGGAGCTCTGAGGGTAACAGGCGCCAGCTCCAGCGCGAATCTCTTAACATGCGCACGTGCACATATGCTCTCACGCCTTGTCTGGTCCTGGCCACAGCCCTGCTAAGCCAGGGAACGGGGAAGGTTCATGTTCTCCATTTCCCCAGTGGAGGACGAGCTCAGAGAAGCCCTGGGGTGAGGTGTGAGCAGGGACTGGCCTGACTCCTTTCGGCTTCAGCTCACCCCCAAATCATTCGTTTCCAAAAGCGCCAGTCCTCCAACGGGCACGTAAGTGGCACAGCGAGCCCAGGCCAGACATGCCAGGCCGGAAGTCTGCTGCTGCCCTGTGTGTCGCCCATGCTGTGGTCCCCTGACTGCATTTCTGTCCTGTGCTGCAGGGTGTGCCTGGCTGAGGTGTACCAGGACAAAGCGCTGGTTGGAGATTTCATGAACCGAAGATGTGACTATGAAGACCCAAAGGTAGGCCCTGTGCGGCAGCAGGCCCGGCCTGCCTTGAAGGCTGGCGCTGAGGTGCTGGCTGGGCCCTTGGTTCCCCAGTGCCTTTGCCAGCCCCAGAACACGGATGTTTCTCCTGCTTATGTGGGAAACACACATGTCAGTCCTTTGGCTTTGGACCTCATTCAATCTAGCTCCACGCATCTGTCTCTGAAGAGGATTTGAATTCTCCTGCTACTTTGAAATGCTGGCTGCTGTGCCTCGGGCCCATTTTGTTAAGAAAGTAAGACAGCTGTTTAGAAGTTACAAGCAGCCAGACTTCCTGGAAAGCTGCTTTGGAGTTTGTGGTGGGATGTGGGCTGGGTGGTGGCTGACAAGGAAGGACACCATCTTTACAGAACAAAGGCCTGTGCTGCTCACCCCTCACTCACTGAGCTTGCCCGAGGCTCCGCTGCACATGGGTCAGGCCCAGTTCCAGTGAGACCTGGGAGGAGGAGATGCAGCCCTCCCCCAAGGGAGCCGAGGGCGAATGGGAGGCAGAGAAGTACCCCGCCCCTGCCTCACAGCACAGTGCGGCCTGTGAGGTCAGTGAGGGCACCCAGAGTGCTCTCAGGTGCAAGCAACACAAAATCCCAGCCTCATAGTGGCCTAGGGCTTGGTTTTCCCCACATGCTGAGAGTTGGGAGGTGGTGCTGCCCACAGGTGGTGCAGCAGACAGTGATGTCAGGCTCAGTGTGTCCCTGCGCCCCCCGGCCTTAGTCATCTTATACAGTCACCCTGCACTGCGGGTCAGCTCCTAAAGCTGAGGCTTCGTGACAGAATACCAGGGCAGGGAGAGTGGAGGCGAGGCCTGCCCTGGGCCTTGGGCCTTGGTTCTGATCGGCAGC
This sequence comes from Dinomys branickii, assembly GCA_004027595.1. Lineage (NCBI taxonomy): Eukaryota > Metazoa > Chordata > Mammalia > Rodentia > Dinomyidae > Dinomys > Dinomys branickii. Next base: position 80,469 of record PVLD010003603.1, read on the forward strand.
CTTTCCCAGCAGACCCCACAGGGGTAATGGAGCAGTGGGTGTCCAGTGCAGGGGCTGAGGTGGCAGGAGTGGTTCCCTGGACTCCCGCAGGTGGAGCACTCTGTCTTCCCCAACCTAGGCAGGGCTGGCCCCGCCCGTGAGAAGCACAGAGACCGAGGGCAGGCGCCATGGCCTCTCAGGGTGCTGGCTCTGTGCTGTGCTCGGCACTGCAAAGGAGGAAGGGCAGATGCTCAGATGAGCAGTGCGAGCTGGACACTGTGGTGCCGACGCCTGGCACAGTGCTGGGGCCCAGGCTTGGAGCCGTGTGGACAAGGCCATCTCTTAGAGTGACCACAGTGGCCATGCTGTGGGGGAGCTGGAGGTGCGAGGGTACAAGGCAAATAGGAGCCAGGCTGTGGTCTGGTCAGCACGGAGATGGCAAGGTCCTGCAGCAGAGCGGGGACGTGGGCAGACAGAGGTGATGTGGTCTGCATTTCCAGGCATAGCTGCCCTGGCCATTTGTCCCAAGCTGTTTCTTAGTGCATCTTGAGGAAACCGTCACAGAGAGAAAGGGTTCACATCTCCTCTCTTGTGAAAGGTTTGCGCCAAGGAGTTTAAAGAATTTGTGGAGAAGCTCAAAGAGAAGTTTAGTTCTGCTCTACGGAATCCAAACCTCGAGATCCCAGACACCCTGCAGGAGCTGTTTGCCAGGTAGGTGCTTCTGGGCTGGCTCTACTTGGTCCTCACAGGCAAGAGGCCGAAGGCCACTGGCCATGACCACGCCTGTCCCCTTGTCAGCGGTTGTGGGCAGCCGTGACCCCGGCCTTGCTGCATGTGGCTTTGCAGGGCCTCTCCAGGGACTCTCTGATCTCTGGTGGGTGACTTAAAACAGGGAAGGGGCTGGCGTTCCCCGCCTGCCCCAGCCCCTCACCCTCCTCCTCCCGCTGCAGCCCTCAAGCTGACTTCAGTCAGGCTTCATCTGCGAGTGTACTTTCTGCAGAGTTTTCTCACTTTGTATAGGAGGACATTCCTAGATTAGAGGGGGCACAGCCCTTTGCAGCACACTCAAAGCCACAGCTAGCTGCTGCGGGGGCCGTGTCCGGTGTGGCCCCAGTGCCCAGCAAGCAGCATGCATCTCTCCACTCAAGCCCAGGCCCGGGTGCTCGGAGCAACAGTGCCTTGCTCCAGAATCCCGCTCCTTCCAGCCAAGCCACTCCAGGTCTGGAAGAATGTATTTGCATCTCAGCAGAACCCTGTGAGATTTTTAAATCTGAAGTCCTTAGCCTCATCCAGGTGTGAATCCCCTCCCTCCGCCACCCTGATGGAAAGAGACCCCTTACCCTGAATTGCTGAGTTTCTTCCTCTACGAAGGTGGGGGAGGTGGGGTTCACCAGTGGGCTCCTCCATGAGCTGCACAGTGCCTCTGCTACCTGCGTTTCCCTTGGAGGGCTTTTCCTTTCACCCATCAGCAAGCTGTGTAAGTAGTGTCTGCCGAATGTCAAACCTCATGAGTGATTTATAGTCCTTTCACAGTTGACACCCTTTAGCGAGTCTCCAGGTTTTGTTTTTGTTTTTGCAGTAACCCAGTGTCCAGAATTCCCAAACAGTGTGATTGATGTCTGCCTGAGAGGTGTTTTGGTGGCTCGCTCACCTGTTTGTGATTTATGTCCCCACATATTTCCAGTAAAGTCACAGGGCAAATTTTAGGTTTCAGAGAAGACATTTTAAGTTTTTCAAAGGAGAGTTCACAAACCATTTAGGAACAAACAAGTTGCAGGTGTAACAGTTTAGCACTAATTTTGATCCTGACTGTCCTGGTTACTTTTCTCTCATTGCTGAAACAAAATACACAACATCCAAAGTTAAGGAAAAAAGCCAGGTGTGGTAGCACACGCCTGTGATCCTAGCACTGGGGAGGCTGAAGCAGGATTACTGAGAGTTTAAGGCCAGCCTGGACTGCATAGTGAAACCTTGTCTCGGAAAGACAAAAAAAAAAAAAAAAAAATTTAAGGACGGAAAGGTTTATTTAGCTCACAGTTTGTAGCAGTTTCAGTCCATACTCAGCTGGCTCCAAGGCGGGGTGGTGTGTGTGGCGGAGGGCAGCAGTTCATGGCTGTGGAAGACAGCAAAAGCAGTGAGAGCAGAGGGCAGAAGCAGCCTCCTCTTTCCTGTCCGTTACACTGTATGCAGATTACCCGCCTCGGGCTGGTACAGTGCTCACAACCCACAACCCCAGCATTAGGCAATGAGCCAGTCACAAAGTCTGGATTCGGCCACCTCCAAAAAGCCTACCCTCCATGACTGCATGAGGCTTTCGGGGGACATCCAGACACAAACCGTAACACTGACCGTTCCAGCAGAGAACGCAGAAGAGAAAAAGGTTCCATGTTTTTACTGTTTGAATAAGAATAGTTCACACATTTTTCTGAAAACGTGCTTTTTCTTGGCATCAGGTTTTAGGAATTTTGTATTGCAAAGGTGAATTATACTTCAGCTTTTGAAAAGCCAAGAAATATCTTACAAGTGGCTGTGTTTTTTTTAAAAGTTGGGCCAATGATACGATTTCCTTGTTTGAATCTAGTACAGTACTACATGAAACTCAAAGAAGAGACAAAAACAAAGTCTGCCATCTTATCACTTAATAATCTGCCATTCTATCACCTAATAAAGCTACTCTCTTGGACTTTAATTCATAAATTTTTAATATTCAAACGACCATTGTATATTTATGGGCCACACCTGGGTATTTTACTGTATGATACATTACAGGAAGATTCACTCCGTCAGCTTACCAGCTTTGTGAGGAGAATGTTAACAGTTTGGAAATGCACAGTACGTAACGCACTGCGGTTCCTGTGCGGCTCAGTAGGTCGCGAGGACTGTCCTCCAGCCTGAGGCTGCGTCCCCTTTGATCCGCTTTGCCACCGCCCCCCGCCCCCCATAGCCACTTGTTTGCTCTCTAGGTGTATGTGATTGGCTCATCTCTCGTGTTTTAATCACAAGCCCAGTGTTACTCCTGCTCTGTCAGCAGTGAGCCGTGGCCCCTGCGGGCCTGCTGCCTGCTGGCTTGGTGAGGGCCAGTGAGCGAACAGCTCCTCCCGGCCTGCGTGCTAGCACCAGGCCACTGCTCTTGTGTACATTTACATGTAGTATTCAGCTTTGGGTGAGTCTGACACTTTCCCCAGCCTGCCCGCTGGTAACCGGAGCTCAGTGAGTGAAGGAGGAGCTGTCCCCCTCATGCTTTCCTTCTGTTTCTCACCTAGGTACCGAGTCTTGGCAATTGGAGATGAAAAGTATCAGATGAGGAAAGAGGATGAACTTAACAAGTAAGTGTTGACATCAGAGGTGACCTGGGGCCACGTCCAGCCTGGCCCTGTAAATATCTTCTTGTGAGAACCTACAAGAGTCCACGCAGCCCCTCAAAACAAAGTATTCGGTGTCTGACCCTTTGTAAACAGCTGGCCAATCTCTAGCCTCAGGTACGACTGGCCAAGCCTTACGTGCTTCAGGGAAAAGGTTTCAACACTCAGACTGCAAGCTTTGGAAACAAACCTCCCAAAAAGCTGAGCATTTTTTCAGTCCCATCTGGAGTAATCAGTATTCAGTTTGATTCAGTAGGGTACTGTTCTCTTTAGAGAAAGCCTCGCTTAGAATCGAGGAAAAACGTGTGCTTGCCTTGGTAGGCAGAACGCCCCACCTCGACGAGTTCTCCTGCACTCGGCTCCCGGTTACATTGCCCCTTACCCACATTTTTCCTAGCAAACTTGACCAGCTACTTAAGACATAAAAACATAAAAACACCACTGGGCATGTATGTGGGGAGGGCTGGAACGGCTTTGTCACCTTTGTGAGGTCGAGAACTCATTTTAATGGAGAATCCTGTCCCCTGAAGTGAGTGGTGCCCATGCTGGCAGCTTCACACTGCCCTATCCTCTTTCAGCGTGGAGGACATCCATTTCCTGGTGCTGCAGAACCTGATCCAGAGCACGCTGTCCCTCTCCAACAGCCAGATGAAGTCCTGCCAGTCCTTCCAGGTGGGTCCCCGCTTCCACTGGCTCAGGTGGGGCCAGATCCAGTGGGTGCTTGTCCCTGCGTCTCAGCTGTGGGCTCCAGGGGCCCAAGGTCTGACCCACCTCTCCATCTAAGCCCAGGCCTCCAGCCCTTGCTTCCTGCATCCTTGTTGGGCTTTTGTTCTATATCACAACTGGATGATCTGGTCTATGTGTGAAGCAATTGCCACAAAAACCTGGTGAATACGTCTGTCCTGTCACATAGCTAGCATTTTGTAAGGTGAGAACACTTCGGATCTACCCTGGCACATTCCAAACATACCCAGCTGTGATCTACAGTCCCGTGCTGTACACTAATTCGCTCTCCAGAGCGGATTCATCTTGCACAACTGGAAGTTGGCACCCCCTTAACCAGAATTACCCCCTTTCTGCCATTCTTAAGGTGGGGATGGGGTTCAGTGGCCTCCAAAGCCCCTCCCAGAGCTGAGATTGTAGGTCTCAGGTTTAAGACAGAAAACTAAGCAGATGAGGAAACAAGGCATGACCAGGGAGCTGGAAGTCACCGAGCTGCACAGCGTCCCTTCGCAAATCGTCCTCTGTAAATGTGGTTGGTGGTCCTGGGATGGGAGGCCGCCTTCTGATGGGTGGTGCCACATAACACCTTCTGAGGACTCGGGGGCCGGGCCGTTGCTGGGTGGTGGCTAAAGAGGTTGAGAGGAAGGCCAGCCCCGTCTGACCGCACCAAGCCTGGGCACTTGGTGTGTGCCTTGTGCTGAATCTGCAGACATGCAGTCTGCTCCTCGGCTCGTGCCAGCCCATCAGCCTGGGTTGGAATGAGGGAGGACAATGAAGCAAGCCAAGGGGTGGCATTTCCTGATTCCACTGCTGAGCTTGGATGGGTCGGGCCCGGATGTTGGGGTTCCTCAGAGTCAGCTGGGAGCAGGCAGGTGTTGCAGTCGGGAATAGAGGGCGGGGCCCTAACAGCTATCTGGCACACAGTCCCCAGGTCCTGCATAAGGGGCCAGGGACCACCCTGAGGAAAGGCCAGCACAGACCCAGCACTGTGCACACCTCCCAGGCCCGTGCTTGATGCCTTACTCCAGGGCCCCACCCTGGGTGTGCCCAGTCCCTTATCAGAGTGACCGGGCTTCTCCCCTGCTGGTGTGTGCCAGGTGCCCCTTCTGGAAACGTGGGCCAGTGAGGACCCTGCTGTCCTGTAGTCCTGTGAGCAGCTCCTCCCTAGCGGAGTCCATGGCCGTAAGACTCAGCTGCCTGTGTCATGCACGTCACGGTGACGTGGTCAGCAGAGGAGCCTCTGTTGCACAAGGAGGCGCCACTTCCACAGAGCACTCTGCTGGGCTGCACAGGAATGCTGGGCCTGAGCTTTCCGGGGAGGGAGAGTGCATGAGCTGTTAGAGGTGAAGGCCATTACTACGTGGAGTGTAGAGCAGGGGATCTAAAGCTGCTGCCTGCAGAGGAGTGGGACAGGCAAGGGTTAGGTTTGAGGGGAAGCGTGTGAGCTGAGCCCTAAGGAATCAGCCACACGTAGGTCTGGCGAGCACCAGGTGCAGGGTCCCCAAGGCAGGAAGGCTTGGCTTTTTCTGGAAAGGTGAGCAGGCCCGGGGAGCTGGAGGTGGTGAGCCAGGGCGAACTGCAGGTCAGTGCAGAGCATGCACTGACCCGCCCAGAGTCCCTGGGGCTCTCGAAGATTGAAGGCGAGTGCAGAGGAAAGCCATTGGGGTTTTCTAAGCAGGGAAAGAGCAGGTGGTCTGATTTTGATATCAAAGGTTACTTTGGCTGCTGTGGGGAGTGGTCCGGAGCTGGCAGGGAAGAGACCTGTGGGAGAGGCAGGGATGCCAGGTGGCTGGAGGCTGTGGTGGGAAAATGGTAGCATGGGCCAGATGGTGACAGTGTAGACACGGTGGTGTCTTAGTTATGTTTTTGTTCCTGGGACAAAGAACCTGATACCCACAAGTGAAAGGAGGAAAAGTGCTTTCAGCTCAGTTTGCAGAGGGTTCAGCACGTAGTCAGCTGGCTCCAAGGCAGGGCGGCGTGGCCCAGGGGCCTGGCAGAGGAGAAACAGTCCGCGGCAGGCAGGCAGGAAGCAGCAGACTTCCTTCGTCTCTTTTTTTATTCAATGCAGGATATAAGCCTCTTGGTCAGTGTCACCTACATCCTGGGTAAATCCATCATCCACACCCAGAACTGTGCTAAACCAGTCAGTGGACTAATCCAGCCTCTCTCTCTCTCTCTCCTCTCTCTCTTGCATGCACGCATGCACACACACACACACACACACACACACACACACACGCAAACAATCCAGTCACTCACAAAAGCCCACCTATGAATGCACGAGGCTTTGGGAGGACACCTAGATGTAAGCTGTAACCGTAACAGTTGGGAACACATTTTGAAGCTCAAGCCAAGCGGACCTGCTGATGTTTGGCTTGGGAGGCCCAGGGTCAGAGTGATGTCAGGGGTGATCCTGTGTCAATTCTCAGTGTCTTTGCATTCAGACAGGCTTGGCTGAATGGCCTTCCTCTCTACCCAGTTGCCTGTGATCTCCAGTTGTCTGTGTGACGTGGTAGTCTCAGAGTTGGGACTGCCAGCGTCAGTCCCTCCAGCCACACATGTGCATGTGCCGCCTCTCCCGGCCCCTCAGCCCCGAGGCGTCCGTGCACCCACACTCCCCTAACACTGTCCGCAGACCTTCCGCCTCTTCCGAGAGTACAAGGACCAGGTGCTGGTGCGGGCCTTCATGGAGTGCCAGAAGCGGAGCCTGGTGAACCGGCGCCGGGTCAACCACACCCTGGGCCCCAAGAAGAACCGGGCTCTGCCCTTCGTGCCCATGTCCTACCAGCTGTCCCAGTCCTACTACAGGTGCGTCCGGGGCTGTCCAGCTTCACTCGTGTGTGCGGCGTGGGTCTGGGAGGACTTCGGTAGTTGTAGCGGCCTCCTGCTTGTGGGAGCCCAGGCCAGCACCGCGGCCTTTTGAGGCAGGGTGCGCCTGCCCACCAGTATTGCACCTCCGCTTTCCCGCCAGGTGGGGAAAGGTGAACATCATATGCAGCAGCGGGGTGCAGTTAGGAGTCTCCTTCTGCTCTGAGACGTCAGTCCTTTGTCTTTGGGGCTCCAAGGCCTGTGGAGTTTCCTGCTGCCTCTCAGCCCATCTGCAGGCCTGGGGTGGGGGTCATGCTCAGAGCAGCCTCCTGCTGGAGCCCTTAGCCAAAGGGGCTCCCTCGCAGCATGGCTCACACTGTAGCCGCTCTGCTGGTTGTGCCTGTGTGTTTGGGATTTTGTGCCACCAGCCTCCTGGTCTCGTGCAGAGAAGTCCTGTAAGACACACCAGGCAGTCTGTCACCTTGCTAGCCCGCCGTGCCCCAACCTGGGGCATGGGGCCCTTTGTAGATCCAGGGAGACAGCATCAGGAGTCTTGGTTCCTCTGCCCTGTCCTTCGCCTCTGGCTCCAAGCACCACTTCTTGAATGTCCGTGCTAGTGACCCTCAGATGCCTCTACCTTCTGGGGAAAGTGACACAGCAGCAGAGCCACACCCAAAGCCAGCAAGGCCGTGCGACATTGAGCCACGCTCCCCAGCTGCATCCTTCCCACTGGCTAGAGTTACAGAGTGTAGAGAGGCCGGCTCGCATCTGGGCCCTGTGCTGGCCTCCAGAGACAGTGTGGTGTGGGCCACAGGGCCCCTCCCTATATGAGGTGGACTGGCTTTGGGTACAGGTTATTGTCACCGAAGGACTCTCATCCCCTTAGCTCCACAGCTGTTTGTAGTGGGAGCCTCCGGGGTAAGATGTGGGGCTCTGGGCAGGACCCTGCCCACGGCAGACTGGCCAAGTGGGGAAGAGGAGGACAGCACCACTGGGCACAGACACTGCACCTCCGAGCAGGGTGGCAGAGAGCTCAGGGAGGCGGGTGCGTGCTGTTCCTACTGTGATGGGCCTCTGACAGCCGGGTCCCGGCAGGCCCTTACTTCCCTTTTGCCCATGCAGGCTTTTCACCTGGCGATTTCCCAGCACCGTCTGCACAGAATCGTACCAGTTCTTTGACAGGCTCCGGGCTGCTGGCAAGTCAGACCAGTCTGATCCTTTCTCCTTCAAAGACCAGGATAATGGTGATCCCCCAGCCGACATGGTGGCATTTTCTCTGGATGACCCTGGAGGACATTGTGTGACTGCTCTGACCCTTTGGTCTCTGGGCCTCATTTCCGTGGATGTCAGGATCCCAGAGCAGATCCTGGTGGTGGACAGTTCCATGGTGGAGAATGAGGTCATGAAGAGGTGAGCACCAGGTCTCGGCAGCCCACGTAGCCAGGACGCCCTGTGTACAGCGATGGTCAGTGAGGCGAGCCTGACATCATCCTTTGCTCTTGTGGGGGCGTGTGCAGTTTTGTTCGCACAGTTGTCCGATTTTTTCCACTCTATAAACCTGCTGAATTTTGCTGCTTGGTGTTGGGCACTGTGCTGGATATTTGTGAAACAAAGCCAAGTGGGCCTCATGGCGGGAGTAGCAGTGCTCGTGGGAACAGACCTGCCCAGTCCGTGGCTGGGAATGGCAGTTCTGAGGGGCCAGAATTGATCCGGAACCTCTGGGAAGGTTCAGAGAGTGGGGAAGAGTTTCCAGCCAGAGGAGCAGGCTCTGCAGGGACGCCAGGGTACAGAAAGGCCAGCGTGGGTGAGAGAGGCCAGGAAGTGGGGCAGGAGCGGCATCCGGCCAGCCATCGAGGCAGGGGTGGGGGGAGATAGCAGGGAGCGGGCCAGGCTGTCCGCAGCCCCCTGAGCATTGTTCTCCTCCCCAGCCTGGGGAAGGACGGGCTGGACGACGACGAGGACGAGGAGGAAGACTTGGATGAAGGCTCGGGGGGCAAGCGTGCGGGGGTCGGGGTGAAGGCTCATCAGGCCTCCCACACCAAGTACCTACTGATGAGGGGCTGCTGCGTGCCTGGCATCATCAGCACGCGCAACCTCAACCCCAACGACAGCGTCGTGGTCAACTCCTGCCAAGTGAAGTTCAGGCTCCGCTGCACCCCCTTGTCCACACAGCTCAGGCCTGCCGGTGAGTGTCCCCAGGGCCCGTCCTAGACACAGCCAGGTGCGGGCACCTCCAGGCCTAGAGGCTGGCTGTGCAGCCAGAGCAGACAGAGAAAAATACCCTACTTTCTTTACTTTCTTTGTACCAGAAATCAAACTCAGGACCTTACGCTTGCCAGGCAAGCGCTGTGCTGCCCGCTGAGCATATCCCCAGCCCCAGTACCTCACTTGAGCAGTGCCATGGGGCACATGTCCTGAGACGCCATCCCACGTGGTGGTGCTGTATCCACACTTGTGGAGAGCGCACATCAGCCTGCTGTACTCCGGGGGCCCTGCCCACACCTGCACCAGGCCTGGGCCTGTGTGTCACAGGTGCCCCGCCTACCTGTTCTCACTGAGCCTTGGTCGCTCTCCCGGGAGCTCCGCAGTAGCAGGCTTTTCAAAAATCTATTTATGTATGTATTTTTCAGTTTTTTTGAGACAGGATCTCGCTTTGTAGTTCAGCCTGGCCTCAAACTGATGGCAACCCTCCTGCCTCAGCCTCCGAGTGCTGGGGTTATGCTTGCTTATTTATTTAATTTACTTATTTATGTATTTTTGCAGTACTGAGGATTGAGTCCAGGACCTTTACATTGAGCTACGTCCTTTTATTTCTTTTTTGTTTTGAAATAACGTCTTGCTAGGTTGCCCAGGCTGGGCTCAAACTGTATCCTCTTGCTGCAGCCCCCTAGGGTTACAGGTGGAGTTGTACCCTTAGATGCAGTTGTTAGTTAAGTGTTGTCCTTAGTGCTTTTGGCATGAAAGGGGAGTATCCAGCTCACACTCTCGGCCGCCCTATCCCCTGGACTTCGAACAGGGCGTCCTTTTTAGTTCTTTTGTTGATTACCTTTGAAACTTAAGTAAGCTACTTAATTAAACCTCCCTTTCCTGTTTCCTCATTTTGGGGGTCTCACAGCAGGAGGGGCGGCCCCTGCTGCTGCCTCCCTTCCCTTGCTCCGCACCTGGCTCTCCTTTGCGCCACACACTCTGGTGCTGATGGTCCTTGCTGTCTGTTTCACACCCCAGTTAGAGTTGGGTGCTTTGTCCAGAGCTCGGGCCAGGCAGCAATACAGAGGTAACTTTGGTGCTAGCAGAGAGGCCTTCCACAGGCAGCAGGAGCAACTGTCAAGGCCTGGGGCTTCCCTGTGCTCCAAAGAGGGGGTGGAACCGCTATAGCAGGTCAGGCCTCTGGCAGCCAGCCAGGGCCCCCCAAAGTTCACACTCACCCACCCCTGCTGCCTGTCCCGAGCGGTGCATCTCAAGCAGGCACTACGGGCCAGGCGTCCAGTCCAGGGGCTGTGGTCAGGAGCACAGTGTCCCTCGAAGGTGGCCTCCTTCCTGACTGCGGGGAGCCATATGCTGGTGCTGGAGGGGGCCTGTCTCAGGATGACGAAGGCCTGAGTTTGGGGCCAGGCTTCTTTTGGGCTGATTCTGATCTTCCTCCTGGTCTTCTCAGACCCTTCTCTGCAAGAGCTAACAGTGGGAACCTCCCGCCTTCCGGACTCCTTCACCAGGCTGATACAGCCCCCAGGAAATACGCTTGGCTTGGAGGAACTTCTCCACCAGGGGGCGCTCTCTGGGTATAGCCTGGAAGACATGTCCATGGCCCAGGAGATCTGGCAGGCGGTGATCTCCATGGGCTGCTTTGGGATTGACAAGGAGAAGCTGAGCAGACAGTTCTCAGCCTTGGAGAAGACAGCAGGCGCCAGGACATTCCAAGACTACGTCCAGGTGAGCAGTGCCACGGGGCAGCCTGGCTCACACACTGCAGGTGGCCTTGGTTTTGGTTTATGAAGTGAGTTCTGTTAAAGAATGAGTTAATATCAGCATTTAAAGGTGAGGATATTTTACCTAAAATGCAGCCTTTCCTGGATGTTCAGTTGGAGGAGACTGGAGCAGCAGCTCTGCTCAGGGTATGCTGAGCCCTCCTGACTCTCCCAGGGTAGCCGTGTGACAGGGACGTCCACCTCGGGCCCGTGATAGCCGTGTGACAGGGACGTCCACCTCGGGCCCGCGATAGCCGTGTGACAGGGACCTCCACCTTGCAGTTTGCATGTGGAAGGTCCAGAGGACAGATGAGGTTGCTGAAGGAACCAGGTCTGTCTGCTCCCCAGAGTTGGAACAGAGGCAGCATTTGTGTTTATCAGACCAGCTCTCATGAGCATAGGAAATACCTCCACATTGCCCTACGGGATAGCCAGAGCGGCAGGCTGGGGATGTAGCTCAGTGGAATAAGCGCCTGCCTGGCAAGCCCAAGGTTCTGAGTTCAATCCCTGGTACCACAAAAAAGAGAGATAGCCAGAACTCACAGAGGGACGAGGCCTTTTCCAAGGCCATGGTGGCAGAGCCCGGGGCCCAGATCTCACCAACGTTCCGAGGGTGATGGGCTGGGCAGCTCCCACCCCCCCCTTATGTCCATGGCCACCCAGACCTGTGTGGGAATAGTGACCATTTTCTGGAAAAACTTGGGCTGTCAGCCCCCGTGGGAGCACGTGGCAGGCAGAGGAGATGTGTGTGGGCCGCAGCTTGGTGACGTGCCTGTCTATCCGTGAAGCACAAACGTCTGACCTGTTCCCTGGGGCCAGAAGTCACGCCCCTAACCTGTGGACCTGGGCTCGCTGCCTGCAGAGGACCCTGACACACTGGCCAGGGAACACTATCTGGGCGTTACCCATTGAGCCGTCCCTGTGACCCTGTTCCCAGACAGACCCTGCTGCTTTTCCTAGGACCTCTTGGCATGGCGCCAGGTGCTGGAAGTCGGCAGCAGCACTGTCCGCCTAGTGGCCATGGCTTTTGCTGGGCCCTGGCTGCTGCACTCCATGCGACTGAAGGACCCAAAGGACCCAGAGGAGGCAACCGGCCTGAGGGAGGAAGACACCCAGGTCCCCAAGGGACCTGCCAGTGAGAGCGGTGCCCTTGACAGGCTGGCGCCACCTTCCCGCAGCCCTCAGGGCACCAAGAGACGGGCGCATTGGACCAGCCAGAGCAGCGACACCGACACTGAGTGCACCCAGAAGCCCCCTGCAAAGAGGCCCGTGCTCCAGGATGTCCACCTGACCCCCAGCCCCAGGCTGGAGGCAGAGGAGGGTGTGGAAACCCAGGCTTTGGCCCCACCCTCAGTGCCTAAAGACCCTGCTGCAGGAGGGCCCAGGCAGGAGGACCACAAGGATGTTGGAGAACCCAGCTTCCCCAGCCCCGAGCAGCCGAGCAGTCAGGCTCAGCTTCCAGGAGGCTCAGAAGACTCCAGAGGTATCTACATTGAGCCCCCACCCCACCCCTTCTCTGTCCTCCAGGCTGACGGCCCAGCTCAGCCCTGAGGCTGGGAACTGCCACTCTCCCCACCCCACCCCACCCCCACCCCCACGTCCTGGGCTTCAGCAGGTCCAGCCAGAGAGCAAAGTGCTAGCCTGCAGAGGGCAGAGGCCTTCCTTCCCATGCTCCGCTGGTGGGCTGCACGGGCAGGGTCTGGGGCTCTCCCAGGGTGGCGCCTGGTCTGTGGCTGCATCAGCTTCCTCTGGGCCCAGCATGTCTCCACTTCCCAGGCTTCTTTGCCTGAGGGTTTCATCCGCTGAGGCCTGTGGACAGGCCAGCACCTCTGGGTAGGAAATGAGGTGTGCTGGCTGCCCCAGCACAGGGCCCCTGGCCCACCTACAAGTTGTGCAGTGCTGGCAGCCACAGCCCCGGCCCTGTGGGGTTTGGCCCAAGGCTCTTCCTGATGCTGTGTGTGCTGGGATGAGGGAGGGTGAGGTGGCTGGTGGCCACGTTCTAAGCCTTTCCTTCCTCTCCTCAGGGCTCATGGACACCCCTGGGGCCAGTGGCCTCTCCCCAGCGGCCTGGGAAAAGTGAGTGCGGGTTCAGGCCCCTGCCTGGTGGGAGGGTCGGGGCACAGGAGGCTCCTCGGGGTTCCCTCACGGGTGCCCTGATGAGAGCGATGGCAGGGGCAGGGGCCCAGCTGCAGGCCCGATGGTCTGCCCTGCATTGTGGTTCTCACGGGGGATTCTGGGGATGCAGCGAGTGAGACCAGAATGCCCAAGTGGCAGTGTCCAGGTGGCCCTAGCCAAGAGCTTGCCTCCCACGTGTGCCCATGGCACTCTCTGAATCTGGAACTGGACACTTTCACAGCTATGTCCCCTCACCTCCCCGGCCCACAGTGGTCCCCCCGTTTCACAGATGAGGAGCAGGGCTGCCCTTCCCAGTCTCGCAGCCAGTGTGTGCCCAGGTAAACCCAGAGCCCAAGCCCTGTCCTGGGCAGCCTCTCTAGGGACGCACACTGTCTGCATAGGCTGTACCTGCAAGCTCAGCGTGGCCCCAGCAGAGCACTGTGTCTGGAGGGCTGTAGCATTCAGGCCTCCACCACCACGTCCCCTGCCCTTGGCTTGGCGGGGCTATGTGCCTGGGGCCCAGCCTGGCCCTCAGCCTTGTGCCTGCTCGTGCAAAGCCCATCCCACTCCTGTGCAGCTGGTCAACCTTGGTTTCACTTTGTCCAGAGGGCAGTGTGTGCGGCCCTCACCCACAGCCCTGTGGCCAGGCCCTTGGTTGAGGCCACTGTGAGCTCAGACGGAGGGGGGTCAGCTGTCATCCAGTGTGGGGGAAGTTGGCCGACCCAGGAGTCCTGACTCGTCCTCCTGTCCCTGGGGACTGACCTGGGGTCATCAGCTCCTCATGGCCTTGTTTACAGCTGTGTCTGAGCTGGTCCCCGTATCATGACCCAGCAAAACAACTGAAACATGGCCTCTTCTGATGGGAGAGGGGAAGGCCAGAGAGCAGAGGCTCTGTCCCTAGCCCAGTGGCCCCTGTGAGCCTCTGTGACCTGTCCACGACCGAGTTGCCCCTAACCTCTGCAGGGACTGTGAGAATATCTGCTTCATCGGCCGCCCCTGGCGCAGTGTGGACGGCCAGCTGAACACGCCCGTGTGCAAGGGCATGATGGAGGCCATGCTGCACCACGTCATGAGCAAGCCCGGCATCCCCGAGAGCAGCCTGCTGCAGCACTACCAGGGCGTCCTGCAGCCCGTCGCTGTGCTCGAGCTGCTCCAGGTGCGGGGCCTGCAGGCCAGGTCCACGAGGGTGAAGGGGACATGGCTCCCAGGGGTTGGCCCCATGGCGTCCTGCCTCAGGGCTCCCTCCAGCTCCCCAGGCCTCCAAAGGGAGCTCTCAGCTCTCTCTGCCCCACCCACCTCCCCACCCCCGCCCGTGCAGTTCCAGCTGAAGCAGCAGTGTGCCCAGGCCGTCCAGCCACTTTCGCAGGTTAGGCCCTCACATGCCCCCAGAGCCCTGAGTGTCAGTGAGGGCTGCGGCTCCCATGGCCACAGAGAGATCTGGGACCGTGTGCCCACCTCTCCCCAGGGCAGCTGCGTCTGCCCCGCTGGTGGCTGCCCAGTGCGCCACAGCCCACCATGCCCAGGGGCCCGGCTCCTTGACAGGTTGGGAAATTCCCTGAGCTTCTCCATGGAAGGCCTGACACACCGCATTTGCCTGTAGAAAGCCATAGCTGTTGGTGGCCTGTCCTGCAGCAAGCATGGTGCGCTGGTGGCTCAGCCCACACAGTACTGTCCCACTGTCACCTCTCCTGCCCCCGCTGTGCCCCACGAATGACCCACAGATGCTCTAAGACCCATCCCCATGTGTCGGGCGAGTGCCACACCTGCAGCCGCGCCCCTGCTGTGTCCTCAGGGCCTGGAGTCCCTTGGCTGCATCCGGAAGCGCGTGCTGAGGAAGCCCACCACTGTCTCCCTCTTCTCCAAGCCTGTGGAGGTGCAGCCTGGCGCTGAGGTGTCCCTGGGCCTGAGCGACAGCGCCACGGCCTTCTACGAGCCCACGTTGGACTGCACCATCCGCCTGGGCTGCATCTTTCCCCCGACGCTCAACTGGAACAAGTGGAGCCACCTGTAGGCTCACGCCTGCCACCGCGCTGCCGCCCCATGGCCGCACAGCCTCTGGTGCCCCAGCGGGCGGTCTGTGCCCAGCTCCCGTAGGACAGACCGTTTGTGGGTCTGAGCCCAGCCTCGTGGTTCCCCACCGTCCCGGGACGCTGGGAAGAGTGTGCCCTGACCTGCTCTGCGGCTCCTCTGGTCTGTACTGGAGCCAGGCTCATCACACAGCAGCCGGTGTCTCCTGCCCAGCCGGCGGGGACCGTGGGTCCCTCCGCCCTGGGGTGCACCTGCTCGTGAGGCTGCTGCGCTGTCTGGGCCTGTGTCCTGGCTGCCATAGCCTCCCTGAACCCGGGCTCAGGTGAGCACCACAGACTCCACAGGGCTTGTCCCCAAGGTCTACTGGGGAGAGAACTGCCGCTGCAGGCACCCAGCCTCCCTGGCCCTCACTGTTGCCACCTGAGGCCGATGGGCGGGGCCCTGCGCTGCCGCACACCCCAGACTCCAGCCACCATGGCGGCTGCCTAGCTCCCCTAGGTGCCCAAGTGCCACTAAGAGCAAGGGCCTTGTGGAGTGCATGGGGGGAGGCCCCGCCTACTGAGCCTGTGGCTCTGCTCTGTCAGCCTCAGCCTAGGGCCTGGTCCCGCCGGAGAGGAGCTGGCCCTGGCAGCCCTGGAGAGTGCGACTCGCTCCTCAGC
This sequence comes from Dinomys branickii, assembly GCA_004027595.1. Classification (NCBI taxonomy): domain Eukaryota; kingdom Metazoa; phylum Chordata; class Mammalia; order Rodentia; family Dinomyidae; genus Dinomys; species Dinomys branickii. Next base: position 96,108 of record PVLD010003603.1, read on the forward strand.
CCTGACCGCTGACGCCTGCCCAGCTAAAGGAGGACCCCTGTAGGTCTTGATTTTGTTTTGTTCTTTAGCCTCCTTCCTCATTTATAAACAAGTCCCCCTGGCATGTATTTATTTATTTTTTAATTAAAGTGAATTCAGATGCACTTAGGTTTGCATGTTTCCTGCACAGTGGTCCCTGCCCCCAGGGACTCCCTGCTTCCTGTTGGGGCAGCCAGGCACAGCCAGGCCTGAGAAAGCAGGGCAGGTGGGGGCGGGTGGGAGCGGGTGCCCAACCTGTGCCTGACCCTTCCTCTCTGCTCTGCCAGTAGGAACGTGGGCCTGTCCTGCAGGATGGGAGGTGTGGCAGCCCTGCCCCACCCCTCGGCCTGGGGGACCCCCACAGCTATCACTGCACAGACGCAGGCTACCTGCACCCCACCAGGCCTGCAGGGGGGACACAGGCCCTTGAAGTTCTCTATGGCTGACAGCATGTAAATTTTTTGCAATTACTAACATTTTTTAAATGTGCTGTTTTCACCTTTAAATAAATTCAAGCTCTAACTTGAAAGATAGGAAGGTGCAGCTGCGGAGGACTTGCTATCCGAGAGGCCAGTGAAGCTGCTTTCTGGGTGGGACGAGCCCCCCGGTTGGTCACCAGGGCCCCACCCCACCTGCATCTCCTGACCACTGAGTGGGAGACACTGCGCCTGGAGACCCCAGCCCGGCACTGCCTCCTGCGCTGTGTCACCCTCCCTCTGCTGGGGCCAGGGCGCTGGTCACTCTGGGCCGGCCCTCAGTGAGTCGGGCGGACATGGACCCTGCAATCCGCTGGCCTGCCTGTCATTCCTCACAGTGAGGACGGGAAGGGGCCCTGAGCTGGCCTCTCTTTCGGGACCAGCCAGCCTGCAAATATGCCCACAGCTCTGTGCATGCCCTGGGGCCGCAGCACTGTGATGTCTCGTTTGCATGAAATGTGCTGCGTGCGGCTCAGGCTCCTGTGCCCCAGCATCCCTTACACATCTGTGCAAGGCCAGCCGAGCAGCTCCCAGTGCTAGTCCTGTGATTACTCATTTTCCCCTTTGGCACATGCGTTAGTTGTGTTCTCATTGCTGACACAAAATACCCAAAGCCCAGAATTAAGGAAAGGTTTATTTAGCTCACAGCTTGTGGAGGTTTCAGTCCATACTCGGCTGGCTCCAAGGCAGGTGGCACATGGCAGAGGGCAACAGTTCATGGCTGCAGAAGACAGCAAAAGCAGCAAGAGCAAAAGAGGGCAGAGCAGGCCTCTTTCCCTCTCCTATGTTGTACCACGACTGCCCGCCCACACCATCTCCGTGCCCTCCCTCCCTCCATCCCGCGAGGCCCCCGCCCTCTGCTGGCATTCACACTGCCTCCTTGCTGCATGGAACACCTGTGAGGCCTCCCCGTGCCCTGCCTCTGTTCCTTTGTACTCATCTGCCCCTCAGAGCCTTGCTCACCGAGGCCAGGGGGAGGCCCCTGCGGAGTGACCTCAGGTCCTCTGCACTCCTTGAGGATGTGTCTTCACCCTAGGCCCCTGGCCCCCCTGCCAGGTGCTTTCCCCACATGCCTGAGGATGTGTGGGTATACACATCTGCCCAGGATCCAAGGCAGGCCCTTACCCCCCAGGGGCGGAAGCCAGCCCTTTTCTGGATGGATTAGAAAAAAGCAACTGACGTTTCACCTTCCGTGGTCCGTACAAGGTCACCGTGAGGATTAGGTAGGGTCTCCCCTCATCACCTTCAGCCGGCACCTGCCAGTTCCAGCACTTGCCAGCAGGGGGCAGCAGCCGCCCAAGCATCTTTGTTTTGTGATAATTCTGTGTTACACTTGTTCCTCCCTGAGATGTAAAATCTGGCTGGGGTGGAGGCGGCGTGTCCATAGGAAAGATGAAACAATAATACAGCAACACTTTCTGAGTGCTTGCAAGCTGCCAGACACTTTCTGGGCCCTCTACACGGGAACTCAGGATCTAACGGCAGCCCAGGAGTAGGTGCAGTCCGTGTGCCCGTTCCGTGTCTGAGGAAACTGACGCCACAGGAGGTAACGGCAGATCAGACCGCGTTGGAGGCCAGCGCACGGCCTGCTGGTGCTCCTAACCTCAGAGACCCCTCGACGCCACTTCCCAGGGAAGGGGTGAGCTCTGGGGTGATGGGGCGGGAGAATTTCCTTCCCCATCTTGGAAAAAGAAGCTCAAATTGCTACTGCTAGGGATGGACGTGGCGCCATGGCCTGAGCTGGGGGTAGAGGCTCTTGCCCATGTATGCTTGTCAGGGAGCTCATGGTTCATCTCCGTCTCCTGTTCTGTGGCTGTGTAGGTCGGGGGGAGGTGACCACTCTCTGCTGTTAACTGGCTCATTCTCCATTCATTCATTCATTCAACACTTTTGAGCTGCCTAGAGCCGGGCACCATTCTTAGCTCTTAGACACAGTAGTGACTTTGGTCTCTGCTCTAGAGATGTGTATACAGCCAATACTATGCATATGTAAGGGATGGATTTTTACAATTATTTTGGTTTTCTGTTTCTTGTAGTACTGGGGATTAAATCTAGGGTCTTTGCCCCATGTTATATCCCCAGAACTTTGTATTTTGCTTATTTATAAGACAGGGTCTTGCTAAGTTGCTCAGGTGGAGGTTGAACTTGAAATCCTCCTGCCTCAGCCTCCCAGAATAGTGGGATTACAGATGTGCACCATCACACCCACCTGAAATGGATGTTCATAGAGTATAATAGGTGTTAGCGAGAAGAATAAAGCCAAGTTAGCTGCAGTTTTGAGGAAAGGGCCAGCCAAAGTAGGTCCCCTGAGAAGGTGACAGCTGGACCACACCTGGCCCGTGTTCTCACTGTGCCAAGAGGTGCCTCGTCTCCCTCAGTGTGGATGGAGGTCCTTGCTTCTTGTTCCCTCACCATCTACAGAATTCGGGAGCTGCCAAGGGAAAGTGCACAGCTCGCTGCACCGTGTCCCTGGCAGTCTCATCCCAGTTTGTGTTCAGGGCTGCACAGGCTGTGAAAGGCTTTGCTGTTCCCTGCCCCGGCCACCTGCAGCCAGGACAGGCAGGGGGCTGGGGTTTGCCCTGCAAAGGGGGGGGATTCACGGGAGTGCAGCGAGTGGACTGCAGATGGGGGCACCCTGGGCCCCATTTCCAGGGTGAGACGAAGAACTGGTCTGAACATCTTCCGCCTCTGTCCCACCAGAGCACCCCAGGAACCGCAGGCAGTGCCCCCAGCTGGGGCCCTGCGGAAACTGCACTCGATCAGGTTGCATCCTGGTTGAGCGAGTTGTGAAGTTGTGAGCACGGCACCCAGATGGCGCCTTCTAGACTCTCCGAGGGTTGGGAGCACAGCCGGACGGGCGGGGACAAAAGGAAGCAAACCCGCCACTGGGGACCCCCCCCGAAGGCTGTGGCGCCTCCTCCTGTCCCCACCCTCTCTTTCATCCTGTGAAAGCCGAGAGCTCTTTCTTGCCGCCTCACAAAAGTGGAAACTGGGCTCTGGGACAGTGAGCACCTTGCTACAGCCATTTGGACAAATGCAGAGCTCGGCTCCTGGCCCCTTTGGATTTTCTTTTCAGTGCCCAGGACAGAGCCCAGGCCGTGCACGAGCTAGGCATGTGCCTGACCTCGGTTCCCTGGGGTACTCTGAGCACGGTGCTTTAGGACTGAAGGGACGCCATGAGGGTAACGCGGCTGCATGGACAGCAGCCTGCCACAAACCGGTGCTAGCACGGAATGTGCTGGCCCTAGGCCAAGTCAGGACACCCTGGGGTGTGCATTAACAAACAGCCCATCCTGGTCACTGCAGGAGGCCGAGGATGCTCTTGTGGCTCACAGACCATGTCCACCCGGCTGCTCTGGGACCCTGCTCTGTGCCCCCTCACACAAGGCCCCAGGCTGTTGCAGTAGTCACCATCCTAAGCACCGCCAGTCACCAGGACAGGAAAACACTTGGCCAGATACTCTGTGCACAAGTGAGACTGATCAGTTCTGCGCATAGCGCACTGGCAGGCCTGGGCCTGTGGCCTCCTCTGACCGCAAGGAGCCAGGAGGTGAGGTCCCACCACGTGCCCAGAAGGCCACAAGTGGGAGCTGTGTGGTGAAGAGCATGATGGTTTCCACACTCAGCTGGCTCAGCAGTCCAGAGGCCGTGTGGGTTTCAGGTACAGTTGGATCCAGGTGCTTGACAGGAATAAAAAAAGGCTCCATCTCTCAGTTCAGCATTCTTAGCGTGCTGTCTTCATCTCAGACAGGCTAATCCCTCCTGGTGACCCCCAGCAGCTGCAAGCTCGGCCCCTCCTCATGGCTCTGCAGTCTCAGCAGAGAGAGCGTGAAGCAGCTTGGGTCATGTCTATCCCGGAGTCGTCTGCTGGCTGGAGAGCGGGATGCCCTGGCAGCCAGTTCTGGGTCACCTCGGCACTTCCTGGGGGAACAGTCACTGTGCAGCTCTGGGCAGTCATGGAATCAGTAGCTGGAAACTAGCCATGGTAGAGGTGTTTACCCCGGGAAAATAAGCAAACGCTCCAGATCAGGCTTTATGCCGGACTCAGAGTACAGCAGTGGACAGAGCAAAGTCACTGCCCTGTGGGGCTTGCACTTGCTCTCTGGGCTTCATTCCCAGCACCTGCTTCTCCGTCTCTCCATCTGACTTCTCTTCCTTCCAGCCTCTGACCAGCCTTCCCCATCCGGGGCTCGGCCCCGGCTCCATCCGCTGCTGCGCAGGCCCCCGTCCCGCCTGCAGGACCGGCGCTGGTCATCCACCATTTGCACCACATTCCCTCCCATATGAGCAAGCCGGAGCACTGAGCTAGTCTCTGGGGAGCCTGTGGCTCGGGTGGTGGTGCCTGCACCCTGTTGCTCCCAAGAGGTCCGAAAGCCACCGCACACCTTTGCCCTGCTGTCCCTAGGGCACAGCTTGCACATGTGAGCCTCACACCCCATGTCCTGTCATCAGCCTGCCGCTAGATCCAGTGCTGTTCTAGAACCTTCCAGCCTCACGTGGCTGGCCGTAAAAGTGCTCGCACACTCCCTGGGTGGTCCCTCTGAGAGACTCCCAAAGCAGACACAGACTGTGCCTCTGCATGAGACCTTGCTCAGAAAACCTGCTGAGGGCGAGCTGGGACCTGGGTCCCCACAGGCTCCTGTGCGGAATCGCACTCCTGCCTTAGCTCGGCTCGGACCTGAAGAAAGCCAAGCCACCTCTAGGGGCATCTTAGAAGGAAAGCAACCTAGCTCTTTCCAGCATGATTCTATGTAATGTGTGACACATACAGGTAACTCCTACACGGAACAACTGCTTAGCAGCATCAGCTTCGTAATTCTCGTTTCACCGGCAAGCACCTCGGCTTCCCCTGGGTGCCCGGGGTGAGAAAATAAGGTGCCAGGATGGAGCTGGGGAGGGAGAGAGCAGGGTGTGGAGGTGGGACACAGGGTACCACTCCTACCTGTGTCGCTGCATCCCCTACCCACTCTGAGTGCTGCAGGGGAGGGTCTTGCAGGTGCTGTGCACCTGCACAAAGCCTGGCATGTAACTGGGGCTTGATAAATAGCTTTTGGGTGTGTAAAGATTTTTTTTTAAAAAAAATGGACAGCAGAAGCCAGAGAAAGAAATCTTGGTTTAATAGGGGTTGTTTCTGAGACAAGGCTGAGTGCTTCCAGCCTGGAAAACCCCCGAGCGTGTGTGGGGATGGCCCCAGGTGCGGGTGCTCCCTCCCCTCCCACCCTGGCGCCAGTCTACCTGCCACAGAAGGCAAGAAGCTGCCCCCCAGGCAGGCCGAGCAGTCCCATTGTCCAGGCAAGAAAACTTGTTCCGAGTTGCTCAGCTGAGAAGCGTCAGAGCCGGCGTTCAGACCTCCATCCTTGTCACCCCCGCTGTCCCACCCCCAGGGTCACTGTGGGCTCACTCTGCCCCTTCCCCTTCCTGAGAGGTGAGGGGAGCAGCCTGAATGTCTGTTGCCCCCGGCGGTGGGACCTGCGGGGCTGGGCCTGAACCTGTCCCGGAAGATGCCCCTCGGGGCCCGCAGCGGGGGAGGAGGGAGGCCGGTGTCTGCGTCCCACCAGCGCCCCAGCTTCCCACACTCATGGCACAGGGACAGCCGCAGGTGTAGCAGATGACACACCGTGGTCACGGTGTGCATTGTACACATGCACGGACGGGAGCACTGTAAACACTGGGCCAGAGGCCCACACCTGCAGGCCCCTTCCCACCACCACTCCGGTGGCCCTGTCTCTGGGCGCTGCCCCTGGGTTTGTCACAGCTGGCCCTAGACAGCCAGGCCACTTCTCTAGCTGGCCTGGGGCTCGGGTCCCTCTGGCGGAGGCTCCATGATCACCCACTGGCGGAGGTAGCTCCGGGGGGGCCCCTCGTCCCTGGGGCCGGCGAAGTCACACTCCACAGGGCTGCTGCAATCCGAGCCTGCAAAGCCGCTGTCAAACGTGTCCATGTCCAGGCCAGTGGGAGGTGAGCCCACCTCACTGTCTGAGACCCCACCGGGTGACACCCAGTCCTCCTCGTCTGCAGGGGGCAGCTTCAGCCTGTCCAGTAGGCTGCCCAACGGGCCTCCCAGGCCGAGGCCCCCTGCCGAGACACAGCCACAAGACAGAACTGTGGTCCCTGTGTCCAAGAGCAGGTCCTCTGGGCTGGGGCCAGGCTCCAGGCCAGCATCCAGGTTCAAGGCTGGGTAGCCATCGCTCCCACAGCTGCAAGGCCAGGCACACAGCGCCTCTGTGTCCACCACCATCACTGTGTCAATGGACACCACAGCATACGGCCGGTCCTTCTCACTGTAGTCTGAGCCGCATGGACTGCCGACCACCAGGGGGGCCCCAGGCTCAGGTGCTCCGTCAGACTCCAGCAGGTCTGTGGAGCCCGGCAGCCCCAGGGCCTCCGGCCCCTTGGCTGGACTCTGCGATGGGTGGCAGTCAGGCACCTCCAGGATGGAGGGTACTGCTGGGCTCCAGGGTCCAAGCTGCAGGCTGGAGGCAGTGAAGGGGCTGCCCACCCACTTCTGTGAGACAGAAAGGAAGAGTGGGAGGGGCAGGGTGAGGCTGGGGTGCAGACACAGAGCCACAAGCGGCGAGCAGAGATAGGGCAGCCAGGAAAAGAGAAGGAGCGACACGGGGAGAGACAGAGACACACAGAGGAGTCGGGAGCACCACACCCCACCACCAGGTCCCCGCTCTGGGCGTAAGGTCATTTCTTAGCTCTGTGGCCCTACATGAGTTCCTTTCCCTCTCTGTGCCTCGGTTTCCTCATCTATATAATGGATCCACGCCAGGGGCATGGTGAGGAGTAAGTGATTACTGTAGGTGAGGCTCCTACGAGGCCCAGGACGCTGGTACCCGGTGAAATTGACAGAAAACCGGTGTGATAGTTAAGCTTCCCAGAGGAGGAAAGGGCAGGTCTCCTGGGCTGGAGTTCAGGTCCCTCCCTGCCCTGCAAAAGCCAGTGTCCCTCTCTGAGTGTCAGTCTCTGCTGCTGAGGAGCTTGGGGCTGGTTCTGCTTTACTGTCTGCACTTTGCGGTTGGGGAAGCTGAGGCCTGGCTGAGGCCTAGGGTAAGGGTAGGGTAGGGCTCCCAGTGAGGGCAGGGTACCTACCTTGAAGTCTCCTCTGTGGCCCTCATACAGGGGCTGGAAGAACCTCTCCGGGCTGGGCACGGGTGCCCACACCTCCTTCCACAGCCTAGGAGGATGGGGTCGGGTCAGTTGCTGACTGCAGCCAAGGGCACAGGCCTCCCACTTTGAGGCTGCTTCCTTTGTCCCATAGGATGCTTAACACCTACCAGGAAACAGCCTGGACACCTGTCTTACCAGCCTGGGCCTCAGTTACCACACCCATGAAATGGGAGCAGCAACTGTGTCTCAGGTGCCTGAGATGCATCAGGATTAGGGATCAAAAGCCCAAGTTGTGTGCAGCTTCCTGCTCTGAGCCCGAGACAGGCAGGGAGCCAACTCCACAGGGCTGGGGAGACCTGACACCCAGCAGCCAGCACTCAGCACAGCACGGTGCTCGGCTGGAGCAGCTGCCTATTTCTGGTATCCTAATCTCTCTCTGGTCTTAGCATCTAGACGAGCAGGAAGGGGCCAGGGATATAGCTCAGTGGCACAGTATCTGCCTAGATGAGCAGGAGCAGAATGAGCTGCATTACAGAGCTCTGCGCCCGGTGCCTGACACTCAGGGAGGACTCAGCAAGCAGCGGCTGGCCGTCCTCCCTGGCCATGGCAGACACAAACCCACTGCATCCACAGATCAACAGACTCTCTCCCTGACCGATAGGTGGGGTGGGTGGACAATCCTACCAGCCCTGCTCACCCCCACCTGGAACCCCCCAGTGCCTCTCGGGGCCCAAAGCTTGGAAGTCACTGAACAGGATCACAACCGAGGTCTCTGGGAAGAGTGCACATCTTCCACCCCAGCTCCTCCGTTCACAGCTGTGTGACTTCAGGCAACTGCCTTGACTGTGCTGTGCTCTGGTTTCTGTTTGTGAAATATACTACATTCCTAGGGCTGCTGGGTGTGCCCTGCACACAGGAAACATGAGGTGGTTCTTCGTCACCACTGTCATCACTGTCAGGACAACAGACATGGCCCCTCCCCATGAAGGGTCCTGGCTGTCCCTTCGCTGCTTCCCTGGTCCCCTGGCCTCACCTCCAAGGCAGGTGGATCTTCAGACCCGCGAAGACAATGGCTGGGGGAACCAAGACAACCAGGGACAGGAGCAGGAGCAGCAGGCGGGTATCCCAGCCTGCCTCGGACTCTGCAGAGAAAGCAAACAGTGGGTCCACGTGGGCTGCACATGGAGTGAGCAGGTGGGGACGCCGCGGGTACCTCGCATAGGGAGGGATCTGGGTTCAGATCCCGCTCCCACCTGCTGTGGCTTGGATCTTAAGTGGCCCCCAAAGGCCCATGTGTTGAGGCTGGACCCCTGCCCGAAGGGCTATGGAAGGAAGGTGGACCCACTCAGAGGTGGGGCTCGTGCCGGGAGTAAAGCACTGGGCCACGTCCATCAGGCAGATACTGGGACCTGGGGCCCTCCTCTTCCTCTTTGCTTCCCAGATGCCATGGGAGGAACAGGTGGCCTCCCTGACATGCCGCCCACCATGACACACTGGGCCACCACAGGCCCAAAGCAACAGGGCCAAGGGACCATGCCCCGAGACCTCGGAAACTGTGAGCCAGAATTACCCTTCTCCTTTGCTAAGCTGATTCTCCCAGGGATTTTGTCACAGTAAGGGAAAGCTGATGAGTACATCTGTTTGCAACTTAGTTCCCTACTCTGTGAGGTGAGGACTAGATGTGAGTCTCACATCCCAGTTAGGAGAATGGAAGGCCTGAGAAAGTATAGCCGGCACCCACACCACCGACGAGTGCCAGAGGCTCCAAACATGCAGATGAGCCATGCTGGAGATCTCAGGCTTGCAGGGGGTATGCTCCTCTTCCCTCAGGCCAGGGTCAGGCACCAGAATGGGAAGCCCACACTGTGTGCTTCACACCTACCCTCAGGCTGGGTCTGAAAGATGACAGGGTCACTCCAATCGCTCCAGGTTCCCCCAAAGAAGGAACTGGGCTGGGGTCCTGCCCGCACCTGCAGCTCATAGCTTGAGTTCTTGCGGAACTCTTCTGGGAGAAGGGAAATGCCTCTGGAATCCACTGAGATTAGCTTCGTCACTGGACTCTGCCAGGATGGAAAGAAGGCAGGGGTCACCCACCCTGGCCCCTGCTTCCAGCAGAAGCCCTCCTCCCTTCATGCCCATCAGAGTGGCTGGTGCCCCTTCTCCTCCACAGCAATCAGGCCTGGGTGGCCCTTGGCCTGCCTGTGACACAACCACCCCACCCCGTCCCATTCACCCGCTCTTCAGGGACAGAGAGTCCCAGGAGTGGCCACAGGCCGGGACAACCCAGAAAATGGATACCCCTGGGGCTCCTCAACAGCTGGCCATGTAGTGACCTATGTCAATGCGACCTCCTCTAGAGGGGGCATTTCTGGAAGTTCCCACTGGCCACATCTTATCCATGGTATCTTTGGAAGTCTTCCCTGGGGACATTCTAAGCAATGGCGTTTATGAAAATCTTCAACTGGGACAGTGAGTACAGGGACAGTTCTGGGACCCTTCAGCTGGGACTGCTCTGGACTAGGGCCCTTTCCAATCTCTCGGGGCCACAGGCCCTAAGGCCACCGACGCTTCTGGAGCCTTCAATTTGAGACAACTGGCACTTTGACCCAGGACTTGCAGTGACTATAACTCTCTACTGATAGCCACTCTGAGTGGGTGGGAAGGTGCTAGAAACTTCCTGTGGAGGAAACAGGGCTGCAAAGAGGAACTGCGAAGGGGTTTCCTGTTCAGGGAGAGAGGAGAAGGTGTACTCCCCTTCCCTCAGGCCCCACCACATGCCTGGGTGCTCCTGCCCTCGCTCCAGGCTGGGCCACACACACACACGCACACACGCACACACACGCACACATGCACACACGCCCTCATTCCTCACCAGCACCAAGGGGTCTGCCCGGTTCCTGTACTGCAGCTCATACTGCAGCTTGCCCTGAACTGCATAGAAGGCAGGGTCTTCATAATCCGAACGCCAAGCGATGTCATAGTGTCCCGAGAAGGTCACAGTCACATTGAAAGGAGGGGCTGGCTTGACTTCAAGGAAAAACCCAGACAGATAAAACAGGGTGAGACTTGGCTCCAGGTGAGAAAGACCTGGTGAGGGGACAGAGGGCACCCGGCCCCCCCTGGCCATCAGGACCCCGCTGTGGGGTGTTAGGCGAAGCTCTCGCTGCTGCACACACACCTTGGTTTATTTATTTAGATGGGAGCCGGTTACAAACCGAGACGAGGGGGTCAGGAAAATGACGAGGCAGGTCTGGGCATTGTGGGAAAGTAAAGGTGGCCGCAGGCTTCATGAGGACAGGAAGGACTCAGGTTCCCCCAGCCCTATCTGGAAGGCAGGCATACGGGCCAGGATCTTCCAAGTTTTCTAGAAAAAGAAGGAAGAAAGGAAGGGAGGGAGGGAGGGAAGGAGGGAGGGAGGAAGGAAGAGACCTAGAAGTCCCAATTATCATGCGAAATCTCAAGGAGGGAGGGAGGGAGGGAGGGAGGGAGGAAGGAAGGAAGGAAGGAAGGAAGGAAGGAAGGAAGGAAGGAAGGAAGGAAGAGACCTAGAAGTCCCAATTATCATGCGAAATCTCAAGGTTTACCGTTAGCTCCTAACAGACAAACTTCCTAAGCGATACGCTGGCCCCAATTTATTCAAGTTCAATTTCGGTTTTAAAGGACACGTCCTTTGCCTCGCCCAGCCTCCCCGAGGATGTAAGGCTGTCCATGCCAGAGAAAGGGCTGCCCTCAGCTGAGGGCCGTCTACCTGATGCTGGGCACACTGCTTCGTCCCTGCAGTGGCCCTGTGACTATGGCTTGACTGTCCCCATCGCTGAGATACCTCTGGCTGTGTGTGACTGAGCTCTGGGCCCCCACCCCAAGCTTTCCCAGGCAACCGTGCCCACAGATGGTGGTCAGAGCCACGGGGTTGCCAGTTCTACTCCACTGCACATTTGTTGATGGATCTGGGCAGGACACAGTGTGTGATGTGCCTTAATTTCCCCCCCTGTAAAGGGTCCAAGTTCTTGTCTCTCAGCACTTCAAAGTTTTGAGGCTCAAGCTGCATAGAGAAGGTGCTAACTCCAGGAGGAAGAGGCAAGGTTTCCATTGGCAAAAGACCTTGCCTCTGCCCACTGCAGGTTTGCCACCATCTACCACCTCCCTGGTTCCCTCTGTGACTCTGCTTACCCCTGAGAGATGGGACCAAGGGGCACTCACTTCTCTCAGCTAGCAAGAAGCTGCCGCACTCCTGGGAGTACTCGCCAGACTCGTCTGTCACGTTGACAGTAAAAATGTCGTCAGCCAGGAAACGGAACACATCCATGTGGCACACGTACTTGGCATGAGTGGCATTGTGGCTGGACCTGTGCAGGCTGCAGGAGGTGACCTCGTCCTGAAGTTCCACATTTGGGTCTTGCCTTGGGAGACAGAGAGGCCAATCATGTCCGGAGGCCAGCAGGGCTCAGTGCTTGGGACTGGGGAGGTGTCCGGACCTCAGGGCTGGGAGCACTGTGGTGGGGTAGTGCCACCCAGTCCAACCATCCCCTCTTGGTGGGGGGACCTCCGTCCCTGCACCTTTCCTCATGGACCGTGTCTAGCCCCAGCTTGCTTACCTCCTGCGGACCAGGGACTCACTACCTTATTCAGGACAGCAGCTCTCAGCTTTGGAAATCTGGGCCATTCTCAACCAGACCAAGCCTAGATCCATCCCTGTTAATTCCCACAATTAAGGATTTCTGCCTTCAAGAAAGGAGCTAAGCACTTTGGATCTCCTTCCTTCTCTTTCTGTTCAGTATCCCCTGAATACCCACGAGAGCCTGTGCTGCAATCCAAATGAATTTCATTCCCGCTCTGGGTAAACTTCAGGGAGCTGGTGGGATGGGGTTGGGGAAAATGCTTTGGCTTTTTAACTCCCACTTGGTAGAAATGATGGGTTTTAAAGTATGTATAGGAGTTCATGATTACCCTCCAGGACCAGTATGGAAACTGTTAGGTTTGCTAGAACAGAAACTTTTACTGAATAAAAATGCTCCAAGCATCCAGCCTGGACCACTGTAGTGGCTTCATGATAGTATCCCTGCCTTGGCCACCCTGAAATCTATCTATCCCTCTCCTACAACAGCCAGGGAGGAGCTTTAAAAACCCCCTGTCACTTCCTTGCCTAAAACCCTCCAGTAGCTCGTCTTTATTCTCTCCCAGTGAAATCAGGTACTGCCTCCCTCTTACTCTCATTGCTTATTATTTGCCCTGGCTTACTCTCCAGCCACACACCCTCCTTGCTGTCCCTGAGTCTCACCCACAGGGCCTTTGCACATGCCGTCTACCTGCCTGTCCTGTCCTTTCCCTGCTCAGCAGCCACTCCTTCCCATCCAGAAAGGCCAGACCTGACTGCTCTGGCTGGAGAAGACCCTCTCTGCCTCTCCTCCCCACCCTTGCCCCAGAGCTTTGTGTTTATCATCTGTGCCCCAGCTGCCACTCCTCCATGCCATGTCAGGTCTGAGACATCTGGGACCATGCAGGTGTGAGCCCTGCAGGCCGCCCAGTCAGAGGAGCATAGTGAATGTGTTCAGAATGACCGATCCGTGGAGGATAACAGAGCAGAAGGCGGTGTCCTTCATCCTGGGCTGCAGGTGAGCTAAGAAGGACCTGTGGGTTTTAGACCCGGGCAGCCTGGGTTTGACCACAGATCTACCACTCACTGGCTACCTGACCCTGACCCGGGCGCTTCACCTCTCTCCCCTTCAGCATGCTCATCTGGAAAATGGAAACAATAATGGGAAGTGACCAATCATTCGTGTGAAGCACACAGTAGGGCGCCTGGGACCTACTAAGTGCTTAACAAGTCCTGGGGGAGTCTGGTAATCCTGGGGTTCCCAAAACCAGTCAGGCCTGTGTGGGGCTGGGCAGAGCAGCCTTGGGGCCTCCCTGTGCATGGCAGCCAAGGCCCCCAAGTGTCAGTGGCTGTGGGTGAGGTGGACACAGTGGGCCCAGCTCACAGAGCTGCCCCTGCAGTGAGACCCTTAAGGGAGCCCTGGAAGTGACAGCTGTGTGTCCATTGTTAAGCTCTGTGCAGACCACACAGTACTGTGCTCCAGCTCAGCCTCTGGTCTCCCACGTTCCCAGGTTTGTCAAGGCCTGGCCACTTACCAGGTAAGAGTCAGTGTGCTGGGGTGCAGGGTCCACATCTCCACGACGCACGTGACCGTCTGGAGGTAATCAGTGTAGCAGTCGAGGTCTGGGCAGCCCCAGCCTGGAGGCCATGGAGAGAAGGGTCTAATGGGGGTGCTCCTGGGAACCCTGGAGTCCCAGGGCCAGGATGAACACAGGGACCTAGGGGCCCTTAAGATGAGGTCTGGGGTATGGGGGGCACCTGGGAATTGTAAGCCTTACTGCCTCAAGGCTGGCCATGCAGACTGGGCTGTACTACTGCCAAACAGAATAGGGAGGCTGTCCTTACCTCGGCCCCCTCCGAGGGTCCTGGATATGGCTTCCAGGTCAGTGTGGGCCTCGGAGTGGCACAAACTTGCACACACCGCACATCCCATGAGGGTCCGAAGTGCCAAGTGCGATGCTGGTGATTTTCCCCCAGCCCCACCCAAGCCTGGACAGGGAGGAGGCCCAGCTGGTGGCAGACACCTTGGCAGGACACTACCCTAGCTGGCCGGAGGTGCTTTCTAAAGGGAGAAAACCAGGAAAGACTTGAACAGCTCTGCAGAAATGTCTGCATCAACCTACTGCCACTGTGGTGCACCGCCACCAGGAAGTCATCCATGTGTCATCTTCTTAGGTAACTGAACTAGGAGATTTAACAGGACCCCCATAATCCTCTCTGTTCTAAAAGAGTTGTTGTCTAAGTCCTATTCAATGCCAGCAAAATAAAGCCTAAAAATGTCTAGTTTAGTTTTGTAAAATCAACCATTTTTTCTCTACTATATAGTAAAACCGCTTTCCCTGACCTTTTCTTTTCTTTCTCCCATGTCAGGGCTTGAACTCAGAGCCTTCACATTGAGCTACATCCTTTCTCAAATTTTGAGAGGGGGTCTCACTGAGTTGCCCAGGCTGGGCTTGAACTTGAGACCCTCCTTGCCTCAACCTTTCAGAGTGCTGGAATTACAGGCCCGTGCCACACACCATGATGGATGTGTCCCTTATTCAGGGGCTCTTTCCAAACTTTCCCTGACATGTGACAGCCCATGAGCTGGGCCACATTCCTCCCCAGGCCCACTCTTGGCCCGCACCTGGATTCGGAGCTGGGAGAACTGTGGCTGGAAGCATCCGTTCACCCTGGCCCATCCCTGCTATAGTGGGGAGGCTCAAGGCTCTGAGGTGAGACCATCTCTCCTGGGTTCTCTGAGTCTGGGCCCTGAGATGCTGTTCCAGGAAAGCCAGACAAGTTCACAGCCAAGTACATGGCAGACCTGGCTAGTCAACTGCCACTCTCCCCTACTGTGGCCTCAGAATCTTTCCAACTGGGTTCCCAGTGGACAGTTCTACCAGAGTCTGAGCCCTGGGTGGGGCGCAGGGTCACTAGTCTCCATATCTGGTGCAGAATAGAGCACTGACTTTGGCAGATCCCAGCCCAGGGCTGTGGCCCTGCCCTGTGGCTGTGCTGTCTCCAATGGTCCCCTAGGGTTCCAGCCCCTGGGAGAAAGGCTGCCTCCCCCAGCTGGGCTCAGGCTCCCCGGGGACAGTCTCTGTCCTCAGAGGCAGAACAGGCACTGCAGAGGGAGAGGCAGCCCAGGGGATGGCCTCAGGGATCCGGGAGGGAAAAGCCAGTCAGCGCCAGTAAGCCCTGACCCCCTGGGCAGCCTCAGGGCCACCCAGGCTAGGGCTATAGAAGCACACAGGGAGCCGAGAGCACCAAGGTGGCCGTTCTGTCCCCAGCTTAGTGACAGAGGACACGTGAACCAAAGCAGCTCTTGGTCCTATTTGTTAACTGAAAGTGTGGGTGAGAGACACTTAGATGGGTCACAACTGTGCCACCTCGCTGCTGTCTGCTGCAGTTACCCTTGCATGGCCCAGAGCGGAGGGGATGGATTCGCTCAGGTTTGAAACTGTTTTTATGCTGGAAAACCACGCACCACTGCAACGCAGACGCGGGCGGAGCTGTCAGGAGGGTGGGACAGCGTGCTGCTCAGGCATCCAGTATAGCAGGGGCTTTTTGTGTGTGCTCGCAGGGCATGGAGTGGATGACCCAATGGCTTTCCAGAGCTAAGCAGGGGACAGGGGGGCCACTGCCACTCAGAATTAAAATCAAAACCCGACATCTGTTTCCTGAAGGAGCTATTTGGGGCACTGGGTCTTTTGGTACAAACCAGAGCGGATGGCTCTGACTCAGCAAACAGAGGCTGAGTTCCCCTCTGCCTGGAGGACTCCACCTGTCCGAGCACTGCGGCCCCCTCTTCCAGGAAGCCCTACCGGTCTCAGGCCTGGACCTCCCCCCTCAGTGCGACTCCCAACCTGCCCAGCTCTGCCTCTCTGTCTCTCTGTCTCTCTCTGTCTCTCTCTCTTTCTCTCTCTCTTTCTGACTTCTTTCCCTCTGACTGCTGCACTCCTGGCTTTCAGGCCTCTGGGCTTTCCAGGTCTGTCTCCCGTTTCTCCACTTGGGGGAGCTGCTGAGGATACAGGCATGTCAAGAAACATCTCCAAGGAGAGCTGCTATGCAGGGAGAAACAGAAGTTAGAGCAAAGCCAGCCCAGGCCAAGAACAGTGACATTTCTCATCTCCCCCGTAAGACTTGGAGACCCAAGCCCACAGTCAGTGGAGCTCTGGCTGGATGGGTTCTTATTCGTGGAGAATTGTCAGTTGGAGCTGTACCAGTCTTAGGTATGGTGGATCTAGCCCAGCCCCTGCTCAGCTTTGTGGGAGGAAGAAATGTATGCGCACGCACATGTACACACATGCACACACACATGCCATGTGGCAGCTACTTACCGCCCTGAAGCACCAGCAGGAGCAAAGCAGCGATCCAGCCACGTGGTTGCATGCTGAATTCCCAAGCCTGCGAGAGTGCACAGCACCGTGGGAGGGTGAGCTCAGCCTGTGGCCAGGGCCCTGGGCAGCCTCCTTCTCACCGTCCCCGCTCCCCGCCAGAGGACCTGCTGCAGATTCTAGGGTTGGTCTCAAAGAAACAAGGTCTGTGGGGCTACGGATGACCCCCAAGAGTGTGACCCCCCTCAGAAAGGCCTGGCGTCCCCTGGATCTCTCCCCACTTTCCCACGGGCTTCTGTCCTGCTTAGCGGTCACAGTGAGAGGCTCAGGAGGGAGGGGACTGCTACTCTGTCCTTTCTAAGCCTATGGCGTATGAAACCTAACCCTTGTGCTCATCTGCCTACAATTATACGGGTGCGAGGGAGGAAGGGGAGAAGGGAGGGAGGAAGGACTGATCTGGAAAGTAGCATCCACCGAACAGCAAGCTGAGTCCTCTTTGCCACAGAGCACCTGTGATGACATTGCCCCAGTAACCTGGCTTTTCACTAAACCACAGATCCAAGTCTCTCCAATATGGGGCTCTGCTGTTGAATATTTAAGAGGGTTAGCCTGATAATGAGGTATTTTACTCTATCCCAAAGCCCAGGCTGGGTCCCTGGGGAATCAGTAGAAAATCCAGAGCAGCCAGGGCCTTCTCATTCTGACCAACATGCAGCAAGATTTTCCGGGCGCCTGAGTGAGCTGCTCTGGGAAGAGCAGCCTTTGATGCCTGAGCAGAGGAGCGACCCCTCCTGGATGGCAATGCCAGGGCCCTCCCGGTACCGTGCATGCCATGCTCAGCAGCTCTGGGTCTGTCTGGGAAGGGCAGTCGGGGGGGCTGATGTGGGGGCTAGAGAGGCTCCATGCGGGACCATGTCACAGATGCCATCACACACCCCATGAGAAGACGAGCCCTCAGCCAGGGCTCCCCCAGATCCTACTCCACTCCCGCTAACACTTCCTCGTGACCTCCCCAGTGCAGTCACCAAGAAGCAATGGGAAGATGGGCCAGAGCTTTCTGCTTAGCAGCTACATGGCAAATAGCATCGCGGCTGCTTGGAGAGACATAGCTCTCATACCTGGGAAGCCTGTGTTCTGGTCTGAGTGGGTCCCCCTGCATCCCCCAGTTCACATGTTGCTAGTTTTTGGAGGCAGTTAGGGTTTGATGAGATCAGAGTGTGGGGCCCCCTTGATGGCACTTGGTGGCTTTATGAGAAGAGGTGGGGAGGCCCACATGCCCTCTCTCCAGGAGACGCCTCCGCCATGTGCGGCAGCAGCAGGAGGCCCTCACCAGGTGCAGAGCAGGCACCAGTGCATGACCAGGACCGCCAAGCTTCCAGAACCATGAGCCAAATGAACTTTATAAATTACCAGATCTCAGGGACTTCATTATAGCAGCAGAAAATGGACTAAGACACCCCGTTATTAATCCTGGGAGAAGTGACCTCGGAGCAGGGGTGGTGGGGCCACATCTGCCCCTCACCAGCATGTCCACCTGTGTGACCCCAGCCCAGCCCAGCCCAGGCCCAGCAGAGCTCTGTGTCACTCCCTGTTGGCTCCACTGCAACCATAGGAAGAAGCATAACCCACACTGCCAAGATTTGAGGCTCCTCTTCCCTCCCAATTCCTCACCTCAGCATTCCTGGGAATATTGAGGAGGCGCCTGCTGCCTGTGTCTGCCTGGTGCCCCTTCCCCTTTCTTCTGAAGTGCCCCTTAAACCCACTCTCTATGGTTGGGGTGCAGCTGACTCCACCCCCTGCCCATAGAATGGGCACCTGACCCATCCTGGCCAATCCAAAGACTCCACTTGTCACATAGTGATTGACTCAGGGCTGGGCCAATCAGTGAGACAATCCTGGGATTTTTCCCTCTTTCAGGTACCTTGTAGCCATTGGCAGCCTTCTCTTAGGGAGAGCCTGTTTGCAGAGGATGCACATACTGAGATAGGGAGATCAAGGGGGGCCATGGAAGCACCTGAGGACCTGGATCCAGCCATACCTGATACCCACCTCTGGACTTTCATTTACATGAGCCCCTGAAACTCCTTATGTTGCTCAACTGCATTGAATTATACTTCTGTTGCTTTCTACCAAAGATACCTGATATTGAGGAATGGAGAAATGGGCCCAGAAGCAGGATTCATCTCTTTTTTTTTTTTTTTTTTTTGGTCTTTTTGAGACAGGGTCTCCCTATGCAGGTCAGGCTGGCTTTGAGGTCACTGTGTAGCCCAGGCTGGTCTCAAACTCACTGTGATCCTCCTGCCTCAGCCCCTGAGTGCTGGGTTACAGGCGTGCGCCACCACACCCAGCAGGGCCCAGAATCTGAAGCCAGTGGGTCTTGGAGCATGAATAGCTCTTCAATTCGTCGCTGACCTCACTCAGTTACCACCTCTGAGATGGGAACGCTGCTGTCTACCGCACCTGGCAGCTAAGAATAGGCAGAGGGACAGCAGATATGACAGTGCTTCCCGGACTGAAAAGGGCCAGACTGGGCCTGGGATTCCTGCTATTACTGGCCAGCTGCCTCAAACAACTCCCCACCTCCCCAGCACCGCCCCCCCCAACGCTCTGCCTTTGCAGGAGCCCCGTCCTCTCCTTGAACATCTTCTTCCTGTGGTCCTTTAAACTCAGCTTTCCCGGCTGCCTACTCTGTCCTGAAGCCATGCTGGAATGTTCCAGAGCTCCTGCCACTCATGCCATGACCTGTAGGGTTTTTGTGGGTGCTCTTATCTGCTTGCAATTTATTTCTACCTTGCTCACTATTATTATTCACCCCAATAAACCTGTTTCAAAAGAAAATTTGGTATTGCTCCCATCAGCAGATAACGAGGCTGACACAGAGGGACCACGCACCATGACTGAAGCACAGGCTGTTCAAACCCCCCGCACTGCCACCGACAGACTGTGTGGCCACGGGCTCCTTAAGCTGCATGGGTCCCGAGGTCCGCGTCTGTGAAGCGGGGATAATAAAGACAGCTCCGTGCTCAGAGGGCCGGTGGGAGAATTAGATCAGTCGCATTTGTAAAGCAGTTAGAATGGTGCCGGGCACACACTACCATTCCCTGAGCGTTTCTTGAGCCATAAAACTAAGTGCCTAGGTCTTCTAGGAGCTGCAGACTCCATTTGTCTTTGTGTGTGTGAAAGTAGGGATGAAGGAACCTCGGGAAAGTGTTTCGGATACACCAGCACTGAGTCACCAAACAGAGGCTCTCGCTCTGCCTCTTCAGAGCCAGTAGCCGCTCCTCGCTCCTCGGGTCAGAGCGGAGGAGGGTGCATCTGTCCCACTGCCTGACCCAGGGATGGTTAACCCCCTCACTTCTGGGAAACAGCAGCCTTGGATGGCAAGGGCTTGTCCATCACTCCCTCCTCACACTCCCCCGGCACCATGTGGGTCCCCGGAATCCAGCCCTAGATGGCTCATCCCCCTTAGGCTGGCCCAGAAGGCAGCAGGAACAACTCCCCGCCTCAGGCAGACCAGACCCCAGATGTGTCTCCTGCAGGGAGGGCAGAAGGGGACCTGAGGGCCTCCTGCTGCGGGAGCCGGGAGCCCTCTGCCTCTACAGGCACCTACGGACAAGCAGAGGGCACTGACTTGGAATCTGCTGGATCCCTCTCAGCTGTGTGTCCCTGGGCAAGTTACCTACTCCTCTGATTCTCTGTTTGCTCATTCAAGAAAACATGAGGGTCACTGGTCTTTGCTGTAGGTTTGCTGTGGACACCAACCGCATCCCCCGTGGGAAGCCCCAAGGCTTATCCACCAGCAATAGCACTAAAGAGTGATCTCTGGGGCTGTAGAGATTCAGACTAAAAGCTGGCCGTACTTCAGGAGACTGGGGGACGTGGAAAAGCTTGGGGTTAGGAAATCAGACCAAAGCCAGTGCTATGCTGGGAACACAAAGTGCTTATCTTCACGGTGAAGAGAGGCATGCAAATGAAAACCACAGCAACAGACCTTTTGAATGTTATCAGATTGGCAAAAATAGAAGCCTGCTTGTCTCACGTGGAGCTGAGGAGGTGCTTTAATGGGGGGGGGAGCTCGAGTTGGCAGCCAGTGACATGTAAATTAATACAAGCGGCCCGGAAAATGGTTTGGCATGATCTAATAAATGCAAATAAGTGCTTTCCCGGACACCTGGCAACATCACCCCTACACACGGCGCTACAGAAACTCTCCACAGCGTACCAGAAGCGCAGGCAGGGCTGTTTACGGCAGCATCGCCTTCAGTAGAGGAAAACTGGAAACAAACTATGTATCCATCATCAGGAGAACGGAAAACAGACATCGTGATGTAATGGCTCTGGGAGAACGTGAGTCATTCACGGCTGCACACAACAAAGCGAGTGACTGTCACAAAGACAGAGGGGAGCGGGAGAAGCCAGCAAGTTGGGGCAGAGCGGGTGCGTGATGACATCGCGCACTGCAGCTCAAACCACAGAAAGCAAGTCTGGGTATCATTCAAGTGAATGTGCCTATGTCATAAAAGCACACATAAATTCGTGGAGGTGGTAAACACCACGTTTTGAGTAGTGTAGGAAAAAAGGAGGGATCTCAACAATTGATTCAGGGATCTTAACAATTTGGTGAAATTATCATGGGTGTTAATGTATTATTGTTATTATTATTATTTTGAGACAGGGTTACTAAGTTGTGCAGGCTAGGTTCCAACTTGTGATCCTCTTGCCTCAGCCTCCCAGAGCGAGGGGATTACAGCCGTGGCCACCATCCCCTTATTTGCATTTAATATAATAATTATATTATTATGTATGTCTCTTTGGATGATCAAGTTACCTCCTAACATTTTAAATATAAGTTTTGTAAAAAGCATGTGGAGAGAAGACTTCTGTTCTTGGAATATCTGGGATCAGACTTGCCTTCTGTCTGAGAAGAACTACTGAGTAGGAGATAAAAATGGCATGAGACAGAAACCAACCTATCTAGTCCCTGAAAGAAGGGAAATCACTGAAACTTTGCATGCAATTTCTCCTCCGGTCCTTTGTCCAGTCAGTGAGAACGAGGGACATGCCAAGAACTGGGCTAAAAAACTCAGAGGAGATTTTGAGAGTTTCACAAAGGAAGAATTGGGGTTCAGGGCCTGGTAAGAAACATGGGGTTGGTTAAGTTCCCAATCATCAGAAAAGGCTGTGCCTTGGGAATAAAGGAAAGACTGGGAATAGCGTAGCTTTGACTTTATCAAGGAGGTCTGCTTATCTGCTACACGTCCTTTAGTAGAAAATTAAAATCTATGTGGAAAAAGTTAGCTGTCTCCAGTGCTTCTGTATTTTTCAGACATAATGTCCAGCACTAAATTAAAATCATAAGGCAAACTAGGAACTTGTATCACATAATGAACAGCCAAGAAAAGAAAAAAAACCAATAGAAATAAACACATAGATGATTCAGAAAATGACATTAGCAAACATGTTTTAAAATAACTATTCTTGCTATGTTCAAGAATTCTTCCAGAAGCTGGGCATGATGGCACATGCCTCTAATCCTAGCACTCAGGAGGCTGAGGCAGGAGGATCAATGCAAGTTTGAGACCAGCCTGAGCTACAAAGTGAGTTCAAGGTCAGCCTGAACTGCATAGTGAGACCCTGTCTCAAAAAGAAAAAAAAAAAAAGGATTCTACCAGAAATATGGAATCTATTTAAAAACTAGAAATCCTAGGACAGAAAATCACACCAGCTGAAATTTATAAGAACTGAAGAAGCAGATTTAGCAACACATTTGAAAAATCAGAGAGAGGATTAGTGAGCTGGAATACAGGTCAACAGAAAATACACAGATTGAGGCATGCAGAAGAAAATGTTCCAATATGCACAGGAGAGAAATGAGACATTGTGGGAAGATACAGTACACATTTATTTATTTATTATTATTATTTTGTCTTGTTTGAGACAGGGTCTCCCTATGCAGTTCAGGCTGGCCTTGAGCTCACTTTGTAGCCCAGGCTGGTCTCGAACTTGCGACAATCCTCCTGCCTTAGCACACCTGTGCTGGGATTACAGGCGTGCGCCACCATGCCGGGTGATACAGTGTACATTTAGAGTTAAGAAACAAAAGAGGTTGGGCATGGTCGTGCGTGCCTATAATCCCAGCACTCGGGAAGCTGAGGCAGGAGGACTCTTGTGAGTTTGAGACCAGCCTGGGCTACAAAGTGACTCAAGGCCAGCCTGAACGGCATAGCGAGACCCTGTCTCAAAAACAACCCTTAAAAAAAAAACCCCTTCACAAGAAGTGCAAAAGAAAGAAAGAGAGAGAGATTGAAAAGGAAGAAATAAACTACTTTTATTTTTAGATATCATTTTGTAGATACAAAATCTAAGGAATACACACCAAAACAAACCAACAAAAAACTATTTGAGTTAATAAATAAATACAGAAAGCTGTACGATACAAGGTCAATATTTAAAAATCAATTGTATTTTATTCACTGCCAGTGAACAGTCTGAAATGAAGAAAGTTATCTAAGTAACACCAAAATGAATATAATAGGAATAAATTTTAACTATTATCAGTTATTCTCAGAGTGAGATCAGTACACCAATAATAATAATAACAAATTATAAACCTTGGTGAAACACATAATAAAAGAGCTAAATAAATGGAGACCAAACATTGATGTGTTTGTGGATTAAATACTTAATATGATTGTTATGGTTGATACATTGTGTCAACTTGGGGAATCTACAGGTTTAACTGAGTGATTCAGCAGGAAGCTGGGATGCTTACTTTGTAAACATCCTGGAGCCTGTGGAAGAGGAGGACATGGAGATTGTGTGAGAGGTTCAGGACCCCTGAGTGGGGGTAGGCTGTTTACAATGTAGGGGAGAAAAGGAGGCTGCTTGCAGCCATTCCTCCCTTTTGCTGGCTGTGTTTGCTGTGCTCTGCCGCCGTGAACAGTTGGCCCTCTGCCATGTGCCACTCTGCCTCTGATCCAGCCAAGTATGGACTGAAACCTCCACAAACTGTAAGCTAAATAAACCTTTCCTTCCTTCATTTTGGGCATTGGGTATTTTGTCTCAGCAATGAGAGAAAAGTAATCAAAACAATGATTAAAAGGACTACCTAGATCGGGGGTGGTAAAACTTTTAGAGCTTTCAGCGACCCCAGACAGTTTGCAGAGGGAGGCGTACCATAGGTTCACCACCACTGGCCATAAATTAATTTACAGAAATCCCTATAAAAATCCCAGCTGGATTTTTGGGGGGTGTTAATCCTAAAGTTCACAGGGAAATATAAGGAACTAATATTGTTCAAAACAATCTTGAGGAAGAAGTCAGGGGGCAAATTTGCACTTCCCGATTCCCAAGCTTCCCGCAAAGCTTCACTAATCAGCAGAACATGGTACTGATACACAGATCTACATATAGATCAATGGAACCTAATCGGAAGTCCAGAAATAAGGCCGTCCATTGTTATTCCATTGATTTTTGACAAGGGTGCAAAATAATTCAGCAGGGGGAAAAGAAGAGTCTTTATAAGCAAAAGGTACTGGTGAGACTGGATAGTCACATCTCCTGTGATTAAGTTAGACTACTTCACATGGTGCACAAAAATTAACTCAAAATAGATCAAAGTGCTAGGTACAAAAGGTCAAACCGTTACAGTCTTAAAATAAAGGTAGATGTAAATCTTAAAGACCTTACATTAAGGCAATAGTTTCTTAAATATAATAACCCAAAGCAAAAGGAAACACAGGAAAAGTGGATATGTTGGGCTATATAAAACTGTAAAACGTGTGACTGAGAGGACACTAATAAGAAAGTGAAAAGACAGCTACATAAGGAGAAGAAGTGTTTGCAAGTGATGCGTGTGCCAAAGGACTAGTACTGCTCCTATGTAAAGAACTCTTGGGACTCAAGAGCTAGAGGACACAGAACTCCAATTAAAATGGACAAATATTTGACATAGATATTTCATCAAAGAAGGTGTACACGCGGCAAACACATAAAACAAAGAAGCCCAGCATCGCTAGTCATCAGGAAACTTCAAGACATCAAGAGCTACCACTTCCCACCTAGGGTGGGAATAACAACCGCAGTAACAACAGCTGTGGGTGAGGAAGTGGAGAAATTTGAACAGGTTTACAGTGTTAGCCAGCATATACAACAGTTTAGCCCCTGCTGGAAAACAGGTTCTCAGTTTCTCTAGAGTTAAATCAGTGTTACCCTATGACAAAGACATTCCACGCCCAGGTCTATAGCAAAAGGAACTGAATTCTTTTACTGTTACATGAAATAATAGCAACAACAAAAAATTGGTATACAAATGATCTTAGGAACATTACTCATAATAGTCAAAATTTGGAAGCAACTTACAGTTCTATCAACTGCTGAACAGAAGGCCGGGTGTGATGGCGCACGCCTGTAATCCCAGTACTCGGGAGGCTGAGGCAGGAGGGTCGTTGCAAGTTTGAGACCAGCCTGGGCTACATAGTGAGACCCTGTCTCAAAAAACCCAACCCAAACCAAAGCAAAACAACAACAACAAGAACAAAAACAAAAGATGAGATTGTGGGTGGGAAGTGGGGAGTGACTAATAGTAGCTGTGAGGTTTCTCCGTGGAGAGATGGTAATGTTCTGGGGTTAGATAGTGCTGATGTTTACACAGCTTGGTGAATATGCTGCACTAAAATCTATTGAACTATACACCTATTCTTTCACACTTCATATAAATTGAATTATACAGTGTTTGACTTTGGTGTTGGACTTCCGTAGCATAAGTTTTCAAACAGCAGAAAGGAATGAAGATCAACAGAGAATAAGAAGAGATCAATATTAATTGCTTAAAATACCAAGACAGTGTCTTACAGAGTTTAAACTACATGGACAACTGAAACGCATGCGCATGATGCTCCCAAGGCAGGAGGCGGCGAATGGAGCGGGGGGCCGGTGTATTAGCCCGGAAGTGGTAAAACTGATAATTTAAGATGAACCTTTTTAAAAACCAAGTGTGCATGCTGCCCTAAGATAAACACAAAAGAGTTTATCAGAGGAACTACAACAGAAGCACGTAAAGAGGGGCAGGAAAGGGGGAGGGGAGATCTGAGAATTAAGATGTGTTTTATGGACATGAACCCACCTGCACAGTGAACGTAAGCATTATGTATAGCAAACGTATACTAATAAAAAAGCTAAAATGATAAAAAAAACACAAAGGACAGCAAAACAACCACAGAAAATGTAGAATAGTAATTTAAGATAGTTAATCATTCTAAAATTATGACAAAGAAGAAGAAAGAGGGAACAAAGAATAGATGGCATTAAAAAAAAAACACAAGTGGTGAAATACCAGGGTTAATCCCAAACATAACATAGCAATACTTTCATTAAGAACAAATGAACTAAATGCTGGCATCAAAGATGCCAAAAACTGACATTAAAAGAAAGTAAAATTGTAGGTCAATCTTTCTCATGAATAAAATTAAAAAATCCTGAATCAAGCATGCTGGCATATTGATTTATTTTAAAAATGTAAGATTAGTTTGACATTTAAAAATCAGTAATCTGGGGAGGGACAGAGGCTAGAAGGGAGGATAGATGTGCATGTGTGGAAATGTCACCATGAAACTCATTAATCTTCAGGATTAGTGTGTATTATTAATTATAATACCAAAAAGAAAAGAAAAGCAGTAATCTATTTAATAACAGAATAGAGGAGCAATTTTATATGATCATTTAATAGGTTCAGAAAATGTAGTGAATGGATTGCAAGGCCTATTTATGATTTTTGAAATCTGTCAGAAAATATAGCCTGGGTGTGATGGTGCATACCTATAATCCCAGCACTTGGGAGGCTGAGGCAGGAGGATTACAGTGAGTTTGAGTCCAGCCTGGGCTACAAAGACAGTTCAAGACCAGCCTGAACTGTATAGTGAAACCCTGTCTAAAAAAGACCAAAAAAAGGAAGAAAAGAAAATAGAATTCCTGTATCCCATTAATCTGACAATTGACAAGTCTCTCTGTCACATACACAGACACCCCTGCTCCCACATAGCTGACATTATCCTTAATGGCCAAATATGAAACACTTTCTACCTGAGGACAAAAGAAAATGCCTTGGACTAGAGATCCCAATCACCACAATAAGGCAAAAAGACAAATTTATAAAGATTAGAAAACTATACTTATTTGGAATGGTACAAGGATTGAATACCTAGAAAAGACCAAGCTATTAAAGAGATAAATGATTAGAATAGAAATGGTTAAGGAAACTGAACCATAGAGCAATATAAAATCTTATTGTATTTTTAAAGATCAACAAAATTGACAAACTCTTAGACTATGAGAATAGAGAGAAGACTCCAGTGCCTACAGTCAGAAATGACAAACAGGACGTTAACACGGATGCTATAGAAATAAAGGGGAGAAGAGGAAACTATGCACAATTATGTGGCCACAGACTGAACAACTGTGAAGAAATTGACAGATTCCTAGAAACATAAATTTACCAAGTCTGAAACACACAGACACAGACAGACACACACGCACACACACCCCCCTAAATAGATCTGTAACTAGTAATGATCCCCTCAAATCAGTAATCAGTAATCCAAGCACTCCCAAAAGGAAAATCTCAGGACCAAATGGCTACACTAGAGAATTCTACCAATCATTTAAAGGATTAACATCAACTCTTCCTAAACCCTTCCAAAAAACTGAAGAAGGAATGCCTCCGAAACTCATTTTATGAAGCATTGGTACAAAGGCAGAAAAAGGTACAAGAAAACTATCAACCCACACTGTTACTGAGCATTTATGCAAAAATCTTCAACAACATACGAACAAATCAAATTTAACGATACATTAAAAGAATTATATCCCACGACCAAGCAGGATTTATCACTGAAATGCAAGGATGATTCAAATTATGAACATCAATAAATATACCACACTAACAGAACAAAGACCAAAAAAGCACGTGATCATCTCAGTTAATGTAGAAAAGGCACTTGACAAAATTCAGTAGCCCTTAACAACGAAAAATAAAAAACACTCAACAAGCAGGAAATGGAAGTAAATCACTTGGTGTGATGTTGAGGGGAGAAACCTGGTGGGAAGAGGTGGGTCAATGTGGGTGTGGCCTGGAAGGGTCTGTGTCCTTCCTCCTCTGTTGATCCCTCTCCAGTTTTTGTTGTCTTGCCCTGGGCGGTTCTCACTTGCTCTGCCCCTCTGCCCTGGAGCCAGCCAGTTATGGACTGAAACAGTTACAAACTTCGAGCCAAAGTAAACTTTTCCTCCATACAGTTGGGGGTGTTGGACATTATGTCCCAGTGATGAGAAAATAACTAAGACAATACAAATGCACAAAAATTAGCACAAGAAATCATAGGGACAAATCCTCATGGCATTACACTGGGTGGTGATTTCTTGGCTAGAAAACCAGAAGCACAGTCAACAAAAAGCAAGCATAGAAAAATGGGACTACATGAAACTTAAAAACTATTGCTCAGCAAAGGAAATAAGCAACAAGATTCAAAGGCAATCTATAGAAGGAGAGAAAACATTTGCAAACCCCATGTTGGACAAGGGATTAGTATCTAGAATAAAAAGAACACCTACAATTCAGTAACAAAGAAACACCAAATATACTAATTTACAAATAGACAAAGGACTTGAATAGATATTTCTCAAAAGAAGGTGAACAAATGGCTAATACATAGATAAAAAGATGTTCAGTATCTTTAACCATTAGGGAAGTGCAAATCAAAACCACAGTGAAATATCTTACACCTGTTAAAATGGTTATTATTTTTTTTAAAAAATGTGTATTGTTGGTGAGCGTGTAGAGAAGTTGGAATCTACATTTCTGGTGGGATTATAAAATGTTGCAAATTTTTTCTAATTTTTTTAAAAATTAAAAATGGAAACATCAGGTAAATGCATAAATAAGAAATTATATACGGAATATTATTTGGGCTTTCAAAGGAAGGAAATCCTGGCTACAACATGTAAGAAACTTGAGTAATTAGGCCAAGTAAAATAAGAGAATTGCAAAGAGATAAATATCACACGATTCCACTCACGTGATGTATTTAAAGTAATCAAATACACAGAAACAGAAAATAGGCTGGTAGCTGCCAGGGACCAGGGGAAGAAAAAAATGAGGAGTTACTTTGCAGTTATAAACTTTATGGTTGTAAAGTTTGACTCATGCAAGATAAAATTCTAGAGTCAGTTTTTCAACAATGTGCATGTAGTTAGCAGCATCAAATTGTATGTTTACAAATTGTTAAGTGTTTAAAAAAAACTAATGAAATCGAAGTCTGGGACACTCTGCTTTGTGAGAATATACCTTCTTCTACACGATTAGCAGAGGAAGAACCCTGAAAAGATTATAAAAGCCAAGGCAAGAACCCCTATCTAAGCTAGATGCCATGGCAATACATCTGTAGTCCTAGCTAGCCCGCAGGCAGCAGAGGAGGATTACTTGAACCCAGGAATTTGAAGCAAGTTTGGGCTACATAATGAGTCTATCTCAAACCAAACCAAAACCAAAATCAAAACTCAGATAGGTCTCTTATCTAGTGGTCAGTGGAAGTGAGTTGGTTTGGAATTTGGTAACTACTTGTATGTATAGCTAGAAATCTGATTTTGAAAAAAATCAGATTATGTCAATAAAATTATGTTTAAAAAGTCATTATATTTCCATACATTAAAAAAAGCAAATTTTAAAATTATGCAAGTTACATAAACATCCAAAAATCAAATACTCAAGAATGAGTTTAGTGATTTACAAGATTTATATATAGAAACCTATAAGACATTAATAAGACAAATTAAATTAAATTAAATAGAAATAAGTGGAGGTACATACTATGTTCATGGATTGGAAAATTTAAACATGTCCGCTTTCTCCAAATTGAACTAAAATTTCAATGAGCTCTCAAGATTAAAAAAATACTCCAGCAGGGTTTTCTTTGGGGGAAATTGACCAAATTATTTTAAAATTCATATAGAAATGCAAAGAACTGAAAATAGTATGGACAATTTTAAGAATTATCAAGACCTATAAAATAATCAAGAATACATGGCACAGAAAAAAAACCAAACTGGCTGATGGGACAGAATAGAGACTCTAGAAATACACCTACAATAATCACTTGATTTCCAACAAATACATCAATGAAAAGCATGACGTTAAATGGAAAACATGACATTAAGCAATGATGGCACATGAGTTGACTAACGCACCTTGAAAAATACCCACAGCTTACACTGTACATGAAAATGAATCCCAGACACACCGTAGATATAAATGTGAAAGTAAAACAATAAAACATCTAGCAGAAAACTTCCTAACTTCAGTACTGGCAGCTCTTCTGAGATAACAAGTAGAAAGCTTTCCCTATAAAGAAAAAGGACTGGCCAACTCGATTTAGTTAAAATTACAAATTTTTTTTTGTCATCAAAAGTTTCCAGTAATAGAATGGAAAATAAAATAAACCAGGAGTATATACACGTATACAAAAACCATGTCCCAGAAAGGATGTAGCACAACCGTCCCCTCCATGGATGCTCAATATTCTCCATATTTAGGCTCAGTGAGTGTGAACTGATATCCTGCTTTGGAAAACTGCTGAACAGCAAACACGTGGTCACAGGGCAAAGAGAAATACATACACATGGAAACCAGCAGGCCTGCCCTAGAGTGCATTATTCACAGGAGCATTATTCACAACCTTTCCACACTGGCAAGCGCCCAAGTTCTTGGCTTCCCCGTATCTTCTTTCCCTCCCCATGGTTAAGGGATGGGATCTGTGCAGTGCTCCGGGTCAGCCCTCACCTCCGCTGTGACCCTGCGGGGTGGAAAGTGAAAGGTAGTGGTGTGTGTGGGGCGGGTAAAAGTAGACTGGCCCATTTCCCATAGGCACCAAGAAGAAATGAGATGGGTGAAGAGGGACTCCCCAGAACAGCCATAAACAAGAGCCAGCCGGTCACTGGAAGGAGAAGTTAGCGAGTCAGGGACTTCCCAAAAGGGAAACAGAGAGAGGGCTCCTGGGTCCCTTGGGTCCTCAAGGCTGTCTTCCCACCTGTCCTCTGCTGCTCTGCCTCCCTGGCTCCAGCTGCGGCCTGCGGCCCGGGCCTCACTCCCAGCACATCACCCCATGGCCGTTCACAGCCCTTCAGGGAGAACCCTGATGTTCCTGGCCTTGTCTCCCAGTGCCCCCCTCCCCTCCCCCAGGAGTCCTCCCAGCTCCAGCCTGGCAGGTTGCTGACAGCTCCTCGGGCCTTATGCACCCGGCTTTCAGGCTTTCAAATGCACCTGGTCAGCTGGTCAGCCGTTACAGCTCTCCACCCCCCTCGGCTGACTGTCGGTCTCCTACTCGATCCTCAAAGCCCAATTCAAGTGTGATCTCTTCTCAGCCTCTGACCTCTCTGGGGAGTGTGAGTCACTCCTTCCTCTGGAGCCCATCCTTTCACCAGAGAACATGGCTTAAGATGTCCCATCCATGCTCTGCGCCACATCGGGACAGGGACCATGTGCTCTTGGTTACTGCTGATCCCCAGGGACTACCCAGGGCCTCACATGTAGTAGGTGCTCTTGACGTGTGTTATGCGAATGACTAAATGACAGAGAATGCTTTCTAGCATCATGGGTGGTGAGGATCACTGTCAGTGGTAGTACCTACACAGACTATATCCTCTAAGCTTCCCTTTTATTACTTTCTTGATTAAGCACCTCTTTCTTACATTCAGAGCCTTATGTCCACAGGAGAAGAGATCTAAGACTCAACATCTCCTTCCCATCTCAGGACCTTTGCACATATCATGCTCTTTGCCTAGAACTCTTTTCCCCAGCTGACTCATGTTCTTATGCTCAGGTTTCAACTTCAATGGATGTGAATAGCTCCTTGAAAGAGCCCAGGCACTGTTTCTGCTCTGTGGTTCTCTGCTCTGCACACTGCTATGTTTGTCTCTTCCATAGCAACAGCATTAGTGAGTTTAGTGAGCATCTCTGCTGTTGAGTTTCTGACTTCTTTCTGCCTGGAATATAAGTCCCAGAGGTTGGGTAATTTGCCTGTCTGTTCACCCAAGTGGTCCCGGGCACTTGAATATAGCAGGAGCTCACTGAGGAGCCAGCCAATAGCTGGTGAATGACTGTGTGAACCAGGGCTGTGCAGGGTCCTGCAAGGAGCAGGACCCCCTGACAGGCATTTCCCATCAGCTTTGTCACTGTCCCCAGGGGCTTTCCTGCTCCCCTCTAGGGCAACACTCTCAGCTCCAGAGTCTGAGTGACAGTGACTGCTCTCAGCAGATAGCGAGAGGGACTGTGCAGACAGGGCACTGGTTTGCCCGCACCCTACAGCACATTCTCAGCTGAGTGGGGTTCTAGAGGTGGGCTGGGAAGAAGGGGCCAAATGCCCACGGGCAGAAAGGAGATTGCCAACAGCTTGAAGTGGGACCTGGGCACCTCGGGTGCGTTTCTCTGAGCCTCAGGTGCCCCTCTGTGGGATTGGCAGTAGCCCCTGCCCAGGTGAGGCGTGGGAACAGGAGCCAGGCACACTGTCTGTGTGTGCTTTGTGTTAGCAGCTTAGTCGGGAGAGCTGGGCATGTGACCTCTCAGCGGATCTTCCCTGCCAGGCTGCAAATCTCTGCTTCCCTGAACCTGAGCAACCTTCCCTCCCAGGACCTCTCTGTGTAACTTGTTTGGGTGACAGGGCAGCCCATACCCCAGCCCCTGGCCTCTAGCCCCAGCACACTCCTGCCAGGCAGCCCTACCCAGACCACAGCCTTCTCTCTTCCTCACTGCGGTGGCAGGGGGAGGTGGGGGCAGCTCCCTGCACCAGGATGGGCGGGGACAAGAGGACAAAGCAGAAAAAAAGAGATGCTTTAGCCCACAGCAGCGTAAGGCCACCAGGCCAGGGGCTGAGGTGGGGCTGCCTGTCCTAGGCAAAGGAGGGTGAGAGTCAGAACCTGCACCGGAGAAAGTTACAGGGACTCGTCCCTGTCTGCTCCAGCAGGGCCGCTGGCAGATGAGGGAACAGAAGCCCAGAGTCGACCACAGGCTCACACATCGAGGGAGCACTCGGGTCCCCTCCCCGCGGACAGTTCCCTAGGGCGCTGGATCCTTGCTGGGGCTCCAGAGAGCTGCAGGCTGGGTCCCTGCTGCAGGTGTCCTGGCAGCTGAGGCCCTTGCTGGGGCCCTGGGGAATATTCTCAGACCAGTGTAGAAGTTCCAGGTTTACTCAGAGATGTCTTCTGAGCTGTCATGTAAAGTCCCTTTGGCCTGGGGCCAGGGCAGAGTGGGGGTGGTGGCACCTGTGAGCCAGCGGGAGGGTGGGGCCTGGAGGGGCGGCAGAGGAAGGGGCAGCGGCAAGAAAACCCTTTGCTCAAGGGTGTGCTTGCTCCCTTGTTTTCTGGGCTTCTTCTCTTTCCTTCACAGCGGCCTCCTGGGTGACCCTAGAAAGTGCCCCTCCCACTCCCACCCTCAGCTTCCTCACGGGGTGAGGTGTGAATCCCTGCAAGATCCGTGTCACTGGGTGAGGACTCAGTGCATGCCGGTGTTCCAACCAGGAGCAAGACTATTACTACCAAAAATATTTAAAGTAAAACCTAACAGTTACGCCCTTCTCCCCGCTCCCCCAACCTGTCCCTCTCCTTCCCAGTACTGGGACCGAACCCAGAGCCTGTTCCACACTGATTTACATCCCCAGCACTCTTCTATTTGTCATTTTGAGACAGGGTCTTACTAAGAGCTAAGTTGTTCAGGGTAGGCTGGACTCGTCATTCCCCTGCCTCAGCCTCTTTGCCAAGTACTAGGACTACAGGTGTGTGCCCCCCCTCCCTGTGCCCAGTTAGCTACTGTTTCCTGAGAGCCACCTCTGTGGGTCACTGCGAAGCACTGGTCCTCATCGCAGCACCGGCTGGAGCTTGGGTACCACGGAGGCAGGACTTGGAGTAGCCACTCAGGCCACACGTGTGTGTCAAAGCCTCGTGAGAGCCCCGTGGTCTCCTCATCCTCCTGTGCACATTCTGACAGGGAGTCCTGTTCTGTTCTTATACCACTTCCTCTTGTCACAGGGGAGGCCACAGGGTGCAGAGAGATCAGGGGGCTTTCTCGGGGTCACACAAGCACCAAATTGTGGAGCTGGGCCTTGAACCCAGGTCAGGCTCATTCTCAAGTCCCAAATCACAACCAGCTCCCTCTGCCCCGCCAACCCCAGGACCCCGGGGACGGCTCTGAGGGCCAGGACCACCGCTCCGGCCTGCAGGGCTGGGAGCGCTGTTAGGAAGGGACCCCTCATACCCTGCACATTTGTAGGTGCCAGGCCCCAGGCATCCCTGGGGCTGCAGAGAAGTCGGTGCCTCTCCAAGCTGGGGAGCTGTTTTCCTGCATCCGGCTTCTCCCTTGCTGGCCTCTGCATCTCCCTTAGGGGCTCCATCTCTTCCTCCATCTCCCTCTCCCGCTCCCTGTCTGGCCTCAGTAGAGCCCTGGGCTCCCTGGCCACATCCTGTCACACAAGCTCTCCCTCCATCTCTCTGCGGGGTTGCGAAGGACCTGGACACTGGCTGGGATGGGATGGTTAGGACCTGAGCCTCTGCAGAGCTCACCATAGGGACCTGTGCTCAGGAGCCCTCTGCTGCAGGCCACCCACACATGGGACTGGATGCCTGGCCAGCAGGACCCAATGCCCCTTCTTAGAGGTAGCCAGGTCAGGAGTCCCCTTTATGCCTTATCCTGTCCTGCGGGCTGCTTCTTGCCATCATACAGACTGGGGTACAGTTCCAGCCCAGTTACAGTCAACCAGGGACTGAAGTTGTCCCGGCTGAACCTCAGTCTCGACACCTGTGACATGGGCTGCATGAGGCCACCAGCCTCACCTGTGCTTTGAGATTCTGGAAGATCCTCAAGCACCTCCAACCTTGTGGGCACTGGTGTCAGAAGGACAGAGCCCCAGGGGTGGGGAAGAGAGGGCCACCTTTACTGAGTGTGTCCCTCTCTGTGGCCCAAGATTCCACAGGTTGCAAACTTCCCCCCAAAAGGTTCAGTGTGTCTGCAGTGCCAGCTGTCAACATTACGCTCTGCAGATCTTGCACCCAGGCCCACAGGATGGTGCTGCCTTTGCCACATTTTACAGATGGGTGTGCTGGGGATGCTGGAGGCTTGCATGTTCACCCAGCGAAGGAGCTGAGTGACCGAGCTTTGCCCTCTAGGTTTTCCCCACTCCACCATGTGTTCTGACTCCCCGCCATCCCCCTGGGGGGGTGCAGCTGTCCTCCTAGGAGCAGCCTTTTGGCTTTTCAATGTCCTGAGGCTGCATCCTGGGCCCTTGCTGAGCACCAGTTTGTCCCCTTTTTGTCAAGTCCTAAGTCCTCATCCTTTTGTTTCCTCCCCAGTGCCTCCGCCAGGAAGGAATCTGTCTGCTTCTCTCCTGTGCGTCCAGCCTCAGCCACCACTTCTGATCCCCTCTCCTCCACACGTGAGAAGCTTGCCTCTTCCCCCTGACCCCAGCCTGGGGTTCACACAAAGGATGAGCAGCCAGCTATGGGGTCAGTGGGGTGACGATCCGCCCTGCCGCAGCCTGGCTGAGCGGCCTAAGGAGAATCACGTTCTTTCTGAGGTGATGCGAGCTCTCCAAGCCCCTTCGAAGGATTAGATGAAGTAAAGGTGATAATACACAGAAGCCGGCACCGGGCTGAAGTCTGTCCCTACCAAAATGGGCCCCATGGAGTGCCAGTCCCTGCCTGTATGCGTGTCCTTGCCTGGGTGGTTGTCCATACCCAGGTGACTGTCACCTCACGTTTGGCCAGAACTGGTTTCCTTGCCCAGCCCCTGCTTCTGGTCTGCGCAAGTGAGGGTCACCCCAGCTATGCCCCTGCCTGTGCCCCCAGGCCTCCTGGGAGGGTTCTGGCCATTCTGAGCTGGGCTGGGAGGGCTCCAGCTCTGGCCTGACTGCATGAGCCTTCTGTGCTGTGACCCCAGCTGTGACCTGGGCCCCTCAGAGCCCTCCCACCTGCTGCTGTGCTAGGTGCTGCGGGCCGGGCACGCTCTCAGGGCAGAGAAGATCCCTGCCCCCCGGGGGACAGTGGCCACAGTCCCGTTACCTGCTTCTTCCATGGGCTCAGAACTCCATTCTGTGTTCGTGGGACAATCTGGTGGCCTCCTGAGGTGGCAGCTGGGTTCGGGGCGGAGGTGGGAGGTGAGGATCTGAGAAAGTCAGTCTGGGGTGAGAATCCACAGCCGGTCAGAGCCACCAGTCAGCCAGACTGGGAGGCAGCTGGGCGTCAGAGCAGGTGTCCCCGGAGAGGAAGGCAGGGACAGAAGACAGCCAGACAGCAACAGGAGGGTCCTCAGGGACCAGGCGGCTGCACCCGGGCTGGACAGACAGTCAGGCAGACAGACACAGGGAGAGTGTGCGGCCCGCAGCCTCGCATGGAGGGAAGCA
Source organism: Dinomys branickii (assembly GCA_004027595.1). Taxonomy (NCBI): domain Eukaryota; kingdom Metazoa; phylum Chordata; class Mammalia; order Rodentia; family Dinomyidae; genus Dinomys; species Dinomys branickii. Next base: position 132,061 of record PVLD010003603.1, read on the forward strand.
GGACGCGAGGGCACCAAGCCTGGGTCCCCCACTGCCTCTGGCCTGCCGCTGCCATCCCTGCAGCAGGGCGGGGAGGAGGAGGATGTGGTGAGGCGCCGCGCCGCCCCGCCCCGCCCCACCGCGGCTCCTCCTCAGCGCTGTGAGAGCCCACTGCTCGCCAAAGGTCAACTGCTAGGAAAACTCTGGGGGTGACAGCTGCCTCTTGGGGACGGGTGACGTCATTCCCACAGACCTCGCGCTGTCCCTTGAGGCAGGCAGTGCGGCCCTGTGGAGACCTGGGCGGGGGTGTGTGAAGAGGAGATGCAACCTACTCCGGACAGCCCTGTGGTCCAGGCCACGCCCAGCTCTCAGGAGCGGGAGGCTCAGGCCCAGGGGCCCAGGTCCCAGAAGCCCCTCTGCTCACAACTGAAAGCAGCCCTGTGTTGCTCATCCCTTGCCTGCCCGCCCTGTAGGTCCCTGTGCTTAGGATCCTCTTGCCCTGTGACCCAGCTCCTCGTGGGGTCCAGCTCCTGCTTCAGCCCTGCAGGCAGCAGGACCCTGTCCCCAGGCTCCAGAGGAGTCAGCCCCTGTGGCCTGTCATCACCTCTGTGAGCGCCTCCCTCTCCCCAACAGTCCAAAGGGGATACTAGCCCCTAGAGACAGCCAGCCCTTCCTACCTGGGAACTTAGAGAGATAACAGGACAGACATTCTCAAAAGAGTTGTAGTCTTGTGTCAAACCCAGAGAGCCTTGAGAGGTCATGGGTCTGGGTAAATATTTAAGAAACCAGACAACTGGGACTCAGGTGCTCCTGTAATCCCAGAACTCTGGGAGGCTGAGGCAGGAGGATTGCAAATTTGAGCCCAGCCTGGGCAATCTAATGAGACTCTAGTTCAAAATAAGAAATACAAAGGACTGGGGATATAGCGCAGGGTAAAGGCCCTTGGTTCAATCCCCAGTACTGGGGCAGGGAGTGGGGACAGAGAAGAACAAAAGAAGCCAGGGGACAAAATTCAGCTAGCTCCTGCCCAGAGACCTCAGAAGAGAAAGAACAAGAAAATCATTCCCACCACCATCACCATGACCACCACGACCACCATGCCCCACCGTGCAGTGTGTGGGCACCCACGTGACCTGCTCTTATTCCACAAACCTTGGAGGCAAAACAAGACTTGTCCCATTTTTTATATGCAGAGGCTGAACTAGGAAAAATGAAACATTCCCAAAGCCACAGAATGTCAGGGCAGGGATTTGAACCTGGGGCCTCTGATTCTTGAGCTTGCCCAGGCAGATGCCCCAAAGCAGGCTGAAATGTTCTCAGTACCAGTGGGATTTATGACACAAGCCTCCTCTCCCTGACTGACTCACTTTTGGGAAACACATTGCAGCTGGTCCACATGACCACTCCAGAGAAAAAGAGAAAGCATCTTTCTGTTTATTTCCCCCCTCTTTGCCTAGCTGTTTGAGGAACTCAGTACAAATTCCCCTGTGGTGGGTTTGAAGGCTGTCTGCTCTGTAGCCAGAGTGTCTCTTCCTGACTGCTGGATGCCTCAAGCTCTCTGCAGGACAAGTTTTGGGCCAGTGGTCAGATTTCTTTTTTCTTTATCTTAATCTTCAAAGTGACTCTTCTGACGCCGTGCCCTGGAACTGGCAATGGCCGAAAGGCCAAGGGAAGGAATAGCAAGAGGCATAAGCATTTATGAAGAGCTCGCTCAGTGTTAGGTTTTTCAGGACTTTAAGGGGCACAGTCTACTAGGTGTGGTGGTGCACACCAGTAACTCAGCCCTCCGGGAGGCTGAGACAGAAGAATCTCAAGTTCCAGGCCAGCCTGGATAACTCAGCAAGACCCTCTCTCAAAATAAAAAGTAAAATGTGCTGGGGATGTAGCTCAGTGGAGAGAACCCCTGAGTTCCGTCCCCAGTATTCCCCAGCCCCAAAACGCAGTCTCAAACCTCAGATTCACTCAAGAAGACAACTACTCCCATCACCATCTTTTTTTTTTTTTTTTTTTTTTAGAACAGGGTCTCACTACGTAGTTCAATCTAGCCCTGAACTCACTATGTAGCCCAGGCTGGCCTTGAACTCACAGTGATCCTCCTGCCTCAGCCTCCCAAGTGCTGGGCTTACAGGTGTGCACCACCACACCTGGTACCATCACCATCTTTATTTTCATTGTCATCTTCCCTGTGTTAGAGGTGAGAGCAGCTCAGGGAGGTCAAGTGGCTTGTCCTTCCCTTCTTCCTTCCTCTACCTTTTCTCCGTCTTCCCTCCTCTTCCCTCCTCTTCCCCTTCCTCTCTTCTCACCAACATGGTGGAGCAGATCCCTGCCTATGGGAACTGACATTTCACAGAAGGAGACACAGAGTGACCTCCTTCCTTGTGTCTGTTACTCCTGAGGGGAGGAACAGACACAGCAGCAAAGTACAGTAAGTGCGTCTTGTTCTTGGTGCCACAGAAAACCCACAGGAGGTCAAGGTTGTAGCACGTAGACACACAAGACCCTAAGAAGGAACCCGACCGGGGGCAGCGTTTCCGGCAGGAGGACCCGCAGATGCAAAGACAGAGGTGGGAAAGAATGTGGCCTGCTCCAGGAACCTGGGGGCAGAGCAGGGGAGGGAAAGACAGGTGGAGAGATAGTAGGAGGTGATCACAAAGCCGCACCTCATGCAGGCCACAGGAGACCTTGCAAGGAGGGTAAATTTGGTTCCAGTGGAAACAGGAAGTCATTTGAGGTTTTCAGAGGGGGCCTAGTCCAACTGATATATCAAAAGGGGGCTCAGGCCTTGATGCGGGCAGTGGGTGGGGGACAGCCCTTAGTCCCTAGTTAACACGGAGATGTTTTGGGAGCTCGAAATTTAACAACTGCCGTAATCATGTCCATTGAGGTGAACACGAGTCTACCCAAAAGTGGAAGTGTCTTCAGAGAAGGTCCCTTGGGCTCTGTACCCAGCCTGGTGTGCTCCCACTGCTTTGGAAGGGGTGTGTGATCGGCCCTCCGCGGCCCTCCTGACCGCCTGAGCACTGCTCAGAGCTGACCAGTTGGGAGGAAGTGGCCACAGCTGCATTTCAGCCAAGTGGTCTCTTGGGGACAAAGTAACAGAGACAACTTCCTGCTCAGCCCATTTCTTCTTTTTCATTTTGTCAGCATCTTGATTGAGGTCTGATTTACATAAGATTCAGTCACCAGAAGTGTATGATTCAATTATTTTTTAATAAATTTAACCAATAGTTCAGTTCTCACTAGAATCTAATTTTGCAAAATTTCTGCCATCCCAGAGAGACCCCTTGCACCTGTCAGCAGTCCCTGTCCCCACTCCTACACTCCCAGCTGTAGGAATCTACGTGTTTTGTTCTATTTTGGATTGGTTTTTGGTTTTTTGAGACAGGGTCTCACTATGTCTTTTAGGTTGATCTTGAACTTACTGTGTAACCCAGGCTGGCCTTGAACTCTCAGTGATCCTCCTGCCTCAGCCTCTCCAGTGCTAGGATTACAGGCGTGCCCACCGTTCCCGGAAGGAATTTACTTTTGGCCTTTAGTGGTTGGTTTTCTTCTTTCCTTGGTAGGAATTTCACACAAGTTGGTCACACAATATGTTACCTCTTGGGTCTGGCTTTCATTCAGCATAACGTGTTTGAGGCTGAACTTTGTTGTAGTGTGTATTGGCATGACCTTCATTTTTGTTGCCGAATACTGTCATATTGTATGGATATGCTATGATATTTATCACTGATGAATTGATAGAAATTTTAGATTGTGTAAACTCTTCTCTTTACTATTTATAAAAGTTCTATGAACACTTGCATACAAGTCTTTGTACAGACAAGCACTGTCAAACCTCTTTGGTATGTACCCAAGAGTAAAATTGCTAGGTTTATATCAAAATGTTATGTTCACCTTATTGGATACTGTTTTCCCCAGAAGTTGAACTGTATCACATTCCTACTAGTGAGTTATGACAGTTCCATGTTCCTGTATCTTTCTTAACGCTCATTTCCCTTTTTAATAGAAGCTTTCATAGTGGGTATGGTTTTGTTTTGCATTTCCATAATGGCTGATGACATTGAACAACTTTTCATGTGCTTAGTAATCAATTGTATATTTTCTTTGGAAAAAGTTCTATTCAAGTTCTTTGCCAATTTTTAAATAGGATTACATGTCTTTTGTTGGGTTGTAAGAGATTTTTTTATATATTCTGGATACTTGACTATTATCAGATATATGATTTGCAAATACTTTCCCCATTCTTAAGATTATCTTTTTCTTTTTTTTTTTTTCTTGAGGCACCTCTTATGTAGCCCAAGCTGGCCTCAAGCTCACAGCAATACTCCTGCCTCAGCGTCCCAAGTGCTGGGATTATAGGTGTGAGCCACCACGCTGGGCCCTTCATTTTCTTGATAGTGTGTTTTAAATTTTTGTGAGGCATGATTTATCTCTTTTTTCCTTTTTGTGGGTACTTTGGTGTCCTATCAAAGAATCCCTTGCCAAATCTAAAGTCATAAAGATTTCACCATGTTTCCTTCTAAGATTTTTATTATTTCAGCTCCTATATTTAGATCTGCAATCCATTTTACATTGATTTTTATATATGGTGTGAGATAAGGGCTCAACTTCCTTCTCTTGTATATGGAGACCCAAATGCCCCAGACCATTCATTTAAAACACTGTTTTTTCCTAACTGAATAGTCTTAACATTTTTGTCAGAAATCGAGATGTATAGGTTTACCACCAGACACGCAATTCCAGTTCATTCATCTATATGTCTATCCTTGTGCCAATATCACACCATTTTGAATATTGTAGCTCTGTTGTAAGTTTTGGCATTGAGAAAGTTTAGTTCCCCAGCTCTTGTTCTCCCGAAGAATGTTGTGGCTATTTCAGGTCACTTGCACTTCCCCATGATTTTTAGGATCAGACATTTTTAAGAAGTGAGAGGGCGCTGAGATTTTGATAGGGATTGCATTAAATCTACAGCTCATTTCCTTCTTGGATTGTGTATTGCTGGTGCCTAGAAACAATACATTTTTGTGTGTTGATTTTGTACCCCACCACCCTGAAGTTGTCTACCTTCTTTAATAATTTCTTTGAGGATTTTTCAGGATATCTTTATATTTAAGACCATATCAAGCCAGGCATGGTGGTGCACGCCTGTAATCCCAGCACTCGGGAGGCTGAGGCGGGAGGATCATTGCAAGTTCAATACCAGCCAGGGCTACAAAGTGAGCTCAAGGCCTGCCTGAACTACGCAGCGAGACCCTGTCTCAAAAAGACAAAAAAAAAAAAAAAAAGACCATGTCAAATATGTCTACATTTAAGATCATGTCTTCCTTTCCAGATTGGATGCTTTTCATTTCTTTTTCTTGCTAAATTGTTCTGGTTAAAACCTCCGCATACTACCGAAGAGTGATGGTGAAAGTGGGGTGATTGTTCCCAGTTTTAGGGGGAGAGTTTTCAGTTGTACACCCACCAAGCTGATCTTAACTGTGGGTTTTTCACACATGACCTTTTTCATAGAGGAAGTTCCCTTTTACTGCGTGTTTGCTGAGGGCTTATGTATCAATTTTGAGTTGAGTTTTGTCAAATTATTTTCTGCATCCATAATCATCCGTGTTTGAATTTCTCAAATGCTTTTCTGCATCAGTGTAGATGATAATGTAGGGTTTTGAATTTTTTTTTTATGTTTTTGAGACAGGGTCTTGTGATGTAGCCCAAGCTGGCCTTGAACTCACTATGTAGCCTAGGGTGGCCTTGAACTTCCAACAATCCTCCTGCCTCTGCCTCCCAAGTGCTGGGATTATAGGTATGCACCACTACACCCAGTAAGGCTTTATTTTATTTTTAATTTGTCAAATGCTTTTCTGAATCAAGATAGATGATCGTGTGAGTTTTCTACGCCTCTCTTCTATCAATATAGCACATTGATTTTCATGGTGAACCACCCTTGTATTACTGAGATAAATCCTAGTTGGTCATGGCGTAGAATCTTTTTAACATGTTGTAGGGTTCAGTTTGCTGGTATTTTGTTGAGGATTTTTGCATCTATATGGATAGGGAAGGTTGGTCCATAGTTTCTTCTTTCTTTGTGATGTCTCTGGATTTAATATCATAAGATGAGCTAGGAAGTGTTCCCTCCTCTTCTATTTTGTAGAAAAGTCTGAGGATTGAAGTTAATTCTTTAACTTTTTGGTTGGCATATCTATACTCCCAGAACTCTGGGTGACTGAAGCAGGAAGATCTCAAGTTCAAGCCCAGCCAGGGCAACTTAGTGACTTAGAGAGATCCTGTCTCAAAATAAAAATAAAGAGGGGCTGTGTAGGTAGTTCACTGCAAAGACTCTGGGATTAATCCCCAGTACTGCAAAATTAAATAAGACAAAATGGAATAAATGCCCAGTAGAATTTCATCATCTGACACTGGCCTTTTCTTTGTGGGGAGACTTTTTTCCCAATTCAATTCTTTGTTATGTGTTTATCAAGATTTTTTTAAAAACTCCTTCTGGAGTCAATCTTGGTAACTGGTATTAGCAAAACTTTGGTTTTGAAGTCTCCAACTATTATGTACCATCCCTAAAACCTTGTCCTCTTCATCTGGGTCATCTAATTTATTGGCGTAGTACCCTCACGATGTTTGAAATTTTGTGTGGTCGGTAGCAACGTCCTCACTTCTCTTTCTGATCTTAGTTATTTTCATTTTCTGCCTGTCCGGCTCAGCCCCACTAAAGATTTGTCACTCTTTCCAAAGAAACAACTCTTGGCTTTGTGACTTTCTCCATCAGTGTTCTGTTTTTTTCTTTTTTTTTTTTATTTTGTTCACATCTAATCATTAATATTTACTTCCCCCTGCTAACTTTGGGTTTCATTTTCTCTTCTTTTTCTAGTTCCTTAAGAAGTACAGTTAAGCTCCTGATTTCTGATCTTTCTTATTTTTAAATGAAGGCATTTACTTAGCAAGACTCTGTTTTAACGTACCCTTCACAGTCCTCGCTGTTCTTTGGTGGAGTTAGTTCTGGTTGGTTTATAATATTGTTCTGGTTTTTCTATTTTCTTGATAGTGCATGCCTGTAATCGTTGTTCTCTGGGAAGTGGAGGTAGGAGCATTGCAAGTCCAGCCTAGAAAACGTAGCAACTTAGTAAGGCTCTATTTCCATAAATAAAGCAGGCTGAGAATGTAACTCAGTGTAAAGGCTCTGTGTTTAATCCCCAGCACTGCAATAAATAAATAAATAGCATTTATAGACATACATTTCTCTTTTAGCACTGCTTTTTACTACATTTCATAAGTTTTGATATTGTTATTTTGTTAGTTTTCTGTTGCTATGACAAAATACCTGAGGAAAATTACTTTATTTTTTTTTTTAATTTTATTTTAAAGACAAAAGAATGGAGACATATGAACCAGAAAAGCCATAAACAATACAGAAAATACAAAGTTATACATAATATAGTAGGGAATTAGAACTGGATGTTGTATTACATAGTTATCTTCACATTAGTTAACACAAAAACATTAAAGGAAATACCAAATTATAGAGAAGATAGTAGGGAATTTGCACTGGATGCTGTATAATATAAAGTTATCTTCATTTCTGCTAGTACAAAAACGACTGAGGAAATACAGAATTATAGAGAACATAGAA